>DWFO01002035.1:0-14460 GCA_018246595.1 Mimoniades nurscia nurscia | reverse complement strand
CCACACTCCAGTACTAATATAATCAAATATATGATGAAGGAATGTAGATGAATATAAAGGTATATGGTCTAATAAAGACGAATATAGACTGATATAAGGGAATATAGATAAACGGAAGAACAATTTACAGCTTACTTAATGTCGTTTCTTGTGTAAATGTAAAGGTAACTTAAAAGTTTCTACCATGTTCTCATGGTACTGCTTTATGCATTAAATCTTGTAAAACTACTGACCAATATTTCTTCAAAGATGTGATTTTGAATTCTTAATACAACAAATATTCAGTCATACCTTTAGAAACAAATTAACTAGGGTTTTAATTATACTTATCATCTGTTTGCATAATGGAATAACAAAATGACGCATATAAATCAACTGATTCAAATTCAGATTTATGAATTCTCGTTGTGTCGAGATAATATTTACCTAATTGTTATTCCTTCATTTACAACTGTATCGTTATTCATTCACAAGAAAACATAATTGACATTATCAGAATCAAACTTGACTTAAATGTATCGAATTTAATTGTCAATGGTATTAATAAACCGAAAGTTCTTTAAGGCAACCCAACTATTACTATCATGCTTGCTTCATATCATCCTTCCTATCCGCTATTATCTTTCCTACCTCTTGAAAACCATTTTGTATTATCTTAAAACTTTTCTAACACCATTAAAATAAATTAGAGAATCTTCAGTGCGTTCTTTATTTGTTATATTTATTACCAAACGTACAATTTTTTTTTCTCGAATACTTAGTTCTTAAGCTCGTTTTCAGATGCTAACCGTTGACTAATTCTATCAATATACATTTTCTGACAATAAATTGCCGTCATAAATATATTTAGGTACACATTATAGCTGAACTTATTGGAATTTGCTTGGTTATAGTCAGATATTTCTCGTCTTTCCCATTGTCACGTAAATTAGTTAAACCCTAAGAAGTTTTTGATCGTTGAATATATCATGAAATACAAACAGCTAGTTTCGTACCTGATTCTTGATTCTGTGAAGGATTTTTAATGATTTAGGTGGAAGGTGGATTAGCAAATAATTGCAGATTTTGTGTTCATGACGTTTGATGTAGTTTTATGTCCGCCTTGATGAATTTAAATAAATTCATGAAATTGAATATCTAACATAAATTTAGTCAAAATTAAAATAATGAACTCTAACATTTATTCTAAGAAGATACCAGTGTCCAATAGGGCAACTATCAATGGCAATAGGGCATCTTACCAATAAAGATACTACAGATGTATACAAGTACATATATTATCGTTAAATACACCACAAAGTCCTTCGAAACTGACGTTCATAAAGAGCAAACACGTAATGAAATTTGAATTACAATAGAATTATCATTAGATTTATGACTGCATAACACTTAAGGTCCACATTGATGTGTAATTATCGCAAATCATGATGTTTGTGTTGCATTTACTATTCATATTTATGATCGAGACGTGTTATTAAATTAGATTCACAAATTACAATCCACAGCTAGATCGTCCTGCATTCTATTATCGATTTAATAATTCATCAATAAGCCAGTAAATGATCTAACAATATTGAACTTAAACGCCTCTTCAAATGTTTTTATTGAAGAATAAGATCTATCCTTATGTTGTTAAAGTTGATTTTTATTTATATTGTCTCGTAAGCGCTATGAGTAATGTTGTGAGTGCACCCGCTGCGTTGTTTGTTACACTTGTCAGTGAAATAATTCTAATTTATCAATTACCATTAGTATAGGACGTAACGAATTCGCAAATGTGGCTAAATTAACATTTACCTACCGTATTCGGTAACGGTCTTTGTCTTGTTGTTTCTGTCGATTAATTAGGTACTGTCTTGCTTATCTTTACTTTGGTCCACAATATAATTTCGAAATACTGCTGATATTAATATAACAGTTTATTAACACATCAGCCCAGTGGACAGATGTATTGCTGCGGTCAGCATATGACCCTCTTCCAAAGCTTTTTCGCCTCACCTCACCTAGCTTCTTCAAACGCTCTAGACAGTACATCCTTATAATTACTTGATAAGTAACTAGACATTTTATGTAGTTATCTAGTGTCATTATGTTCTTATTTACTTGTGATCACCTTTTCTTTCTCTATTTCATTAACTGTATAATATCAAACCCAGAAAGATACTTCTGTATTTTATTAATTGATTATTAATTTCAGAAAACGGTTATTTAACTGTCTTTATCACATCAATTTTTTGGTACATAATTAATTGTGATCATGTTTTGTTATACTGCTTTCACTGGGATCTGCTTTGCGTAAAATATTATTAGAGAATGGTTCTCATTTTACAAAGTAAAGTGATTAATGTCTTGCCAAGATTATCACGACTCTTCCAAATTTAATTCCTAAGTTAACGCGACAAGGTAATTCAAATATATCATTTACACCGAGAGACTTAAGATCTAACGAAATTACAAATACCCCTGGAATATCAATATTGTCCTCCAAACATGGCACTGCATTCTCCATTTCTGTTTGTATCAAAACATTTTGGTCACGTCCCTACAGATTACATTCGTGACAGTAATGCGCAATAAATCTTGCTTGCCTGAAGTTTGTCACATTGTAAAGCTTGTAACCAATTTAATTTAGACGACCCGAAATCCTATCACGATGGTACAAACGCTTGGCTTGCTTAGCAATCTAAGAATATTGTTTCACTATGACCCAAACGCGAGAAACGAAACAAAAGACACAGCAGACAATAAAATATTGAAAACTATATGTACATGGCGCCCATGCGCGATAGTAGTTAAACTTCTTGTTGATTATGAATATATTGAGACATTTCTAATACTTTGTTTCTATGAAATTTGTTATTGTTATCATGTAGCAAAAATTTTAATTAATGTATGGAAACTAATTAGGTTCAGACACCCGTATTCAAATTGCGATTTTCTTTACATGAATTAATAGCTATGTAAGCGTTATATTTCGCGGTGTGAGATGTTCTTTTAACGTCTACTCAATAAGAACCGACTTAAGTCTTACTCTACAAGGATTAGTAACAGCTTTTACTCTGACTATTTATATTTTGAAATTAACCGTGAAAAATGCTGAGGTATAAATCGAAAGTTACATTATTAAATCATGCGGTAATAATTTAATAGACAGTATTGTTAGTATTTCTTGTTGGTTCAACGTACAGCAAATTGTGCAAAATGTATCTATGTGTAAAATTATAATACCAATTAACGCAATGTCAAGTACTATCACGTTCCTGTAGCCTATCAGACATTGGTTCGAGTTTTGGTACGCAATCACTTACATGTACAAGCTTAGTCACTGGTTTGTAATTTCGTTTATAGTTTGTCATTGTTAGCGATGTTGATTAAATTGCGCTTTTCCTTTGTTTCAGACACGTCAAGAAGTCCACTTGAGCTATTGAGGAGTACGAAATTAACAAGGTACTAAGCATGGTGAATACGATTTTGTGTGTGCATCGCAAATTGGCAGTTGATAGAGTATACAGAGAGTAGAGCATAGAAAAAACATAGAGAATACATAGAGTAGTGAAAAGAATATACTTGCTTTATTTGAAATAATAGAACTAAAATTTGAAATTTGTATTTCCATATCAAAACTCTTTATATACCTTTTTATATGTGGCATGTAGAATTTAAATGTATCATTCCTGTCAGTTACAGTAAAGTTACCTTTAAGTAAATGATACTTGAAAATGCAATTTGCTAAACTTTAAATATATTAATCTATTGCAGTAGGTACCAGGTTCGATTTCTGGTTGCCCTGGATATAAGACAAAATGAACACCATGAATATCAGATAAAATATAAGATAAAATATAAGATTAAGATAGAAACTAAAATATAAACATTGCCAAAATAAATAAAACGAACAGCTTAATGATAATCTAATTATTCTATCTTTTTCGTGTCGATAGCTGATCGTTATTGGTCAGCCATCGTGGTGAAAGGATTACTCGCAATGCCCGGGTGCGCCGGGCAGTATGTGTGTGTAATTAATCAGACACAGACGCCACTCGGGGAGGCTCCTTTCAAGCATCCTTAATTATGCACCCGTAATACTATTAATAATTATTCTATAAAAATATGTTCAGGATAAATTTTCTTAAACGCAAAATTAAGTAAAATTAAAACTTTTCAAAAGATTCACTTACAAAATATAAACCGCATCTGATTCATTACTGAACATCCAATACATGCCGAGCAGCACCGCGCCGAGTCGTTAGTCCATCAATTTGCGCCGCCACCAGCTAAAAGAGTCTTTAGCCCAGCACTTTGTTCTGACAAATGATGTGACATTTCTTACAAGCGCTAATATGTCCCCTTTGTTGCTGTCGCCGCTTTCATTGTGAGAGACAACTCTTTCATCATCTCAATTCAGTTTTTAAACGATTTGATGACGTTTCGCTTCGTCAGAACAATACTGTACTGTCAGACAACGATTTGTGTTGTGTTTTGTTGTCTGTCGTGGTCTCTCTTTTTTACGATTAAGTAGAGTTTTGTAATTTTTTTAATAGATAATAATAACATTCGTTCGTAGTATAGATGTGAGAAAGATGCTTTTTGTTAAAGAAAGGACCCATATTTAAGTAGTTATAAAAAGGCGACACTCCAATTACGATAGTTCAGACACGTTCAGACATGTGAATAGCACTGGGTACCCTCCGCTTATAACTATAATGATATAATAATGATAACATGTATAATAATAATAATATTAGTGATATTAATAACAATAATATTTGATGATGCCAGTTGCCAGTTGATTCAATTGTACTTTACAGTGCTCCATCAACTGAGCCTCCCTAAGTATCCTTGACTTCAAGTATATAGTGATACGTAACAAAACTGCAATGCAATTTTTATCCATTTGCTCCTGGTATATTTTTATGTAACAAAATTGATTGGTCGCAAAGTCCAAAATAATTTTGCAGCTTCATATTATGTTCAACTGACCACTATTTAGTCTAGATGGTTCAATACACAATTCATCGATTTATATGTTTTTTATTGACTACACAAATTTACACTCAACGTCTAATATTTTTAAATTGAAGCAAATGATACCGCTGTTGCAACACTCAACATGACTTCACCATATTAATTATGAGCTGGAATAGCAGATGAAACAATAACAAAACAGGAACGATATATGATTGATGTTAATGGATGCAATCGCCGAAAGAGTAAAACTGATCTAGTTTAACTAATTAGTATGCATAATGTTCTAAGGCCTTTTTAAGTGAAGTTTCTGGGGATTGAAAAATCCAAAGATTACAAGAAATAATATCTGATAGGTTTGTCGACACCTGTAAAAAAACATCAATGGAAATTTGCAATTAATATAACGCACTTCATGAGTAAAACTGCAACCAGTGAAATGTTTATTACGTATTAGTTACTTAAAAGTATTGTAGTGAATTTTGTTTTCGTTTATTAAAATACATCTATTATTTACATTATACAAAGTATATTGAGAGATAAAATCGTAATCATCATGAATTAGGTACAGAAAAATAGAGAAAAAATATGAAAAGCCGTGCTTCCGTGCTTATATTCACATGAATTCCTAACAATATTATTTTTGTTTGTTTCGTTATTATAATTGTTGTCTTAGATCTAATAAAACACAATTACTAACACATCTGCGTCTTAAAACGGTGCTCTTTTGTAGTAAGCTGATATCTTGTTAAAGGAATAAGTTAACTCGAGTTCATTAACAAATTTGTAGTACCATTTGATGGTAATAGCCCATTGAATTATTAATTATATTACAGACAAGACCACATGTAAGCTATGATTGATACAATTGATAACATCTGTTGACATTTGAATTCAATAGACGAGGAAATGCTTTTGATTAAACTGCAACATTTTACGACGTACAAGAAAATTTTGCTGTCATTTATTTGTTGTTGTTGTTACATAATCATATTTCCGAAGATTGGATTGATTTTTTTTTATTTATATCAGGAATTAAATCCTTCATCCTCCTCGCCTTTACCTTCAACTGCAATAATACATGTTAGGGAAAAGAATACCGGAAAGACAGGGATGCAAAGAATCACTCCTTAATCTCGCGTCAGCAGATACTGAGAAGCTGAGACCAAAACTGAAAATAGTAGAATTGAAATGGAAAATCCTTAAAGGTGTAATGAGGATTTTTCAAATTCCTACCATAACGACGGTCTATTTTTTGACGGTCATCTGCATCGGACACTTCACCATCAGCCTTTTTATTGTTTTATATCGGACGGAAGTGGCCATGTTACTTAAAATCCAAACCTCTATAAGTTGAAATCCAAACCACTGCACCATCGCTGCGCCAGCACTTAGTATTTGCAAATGTAAATAGCGACCTTATACTAATTCACTTATTACAAGAATTAGGTCATCTATTGGGGCCCACCCACGCACCGTACACACATTGCCAGAAGATATTATTCTACATCTACAAGTGGAATCTTTCAGCGATTGATATTATTTATTTAAATTGGTGGCACATTCCCCAGGCAATGTGAAGGTCAAGATCGTCTAACGCCTTTTGATTAGCTCAAATTGAACATAACACTTTGCTTCGTTTGTGTTCCAGCGCACTTTCAACTATGCTCCATATATCTGCAACTTCCGATCCCGAGTGTTGTGTTTCCAACTCTATCACATGACGCTAAGGTTGTTATTTCTATGACATTATTTGATCTTGTAGGCTATGAGTTAGAGGGTGTGCGTCATCGCATTTCTCGTCGTGATGATAAAAATTCCAGTTAATAGAATCATTACCAATGTCTTGTACGTATATTTTCATAGACAGACATTTATGGAGAGGAGCCGTTTGACAAAAATATAATAGCGTAACTTAAGGTAATTTTCGAATTAAACCAAAATCCAGCAGGAAACAATACAAAACAATTATTTATTCTACTATAAAATTTAATAGAGTGCAATACATAAGCTATTGCTAGGAAACGATATTTATCTATCATATAATATTTGGAATAAAAGAAGTAGATGTGGGAAGCCGAAGTGGCCGAATTAAAATAGGGAAGACTATAACAGTGGCAACAATTATGGTTGTGGTGACGGGGATGGTGATAATAATGACGATCAAGTTGATAAAGAAGACGAAACGATTATTATGTATCTTGATTTAATAAATTTAAATATTATCATTTCCATTGCCATCATTTGTCAAGATACGTAAGTTACGTTAAGTTGGTGCAATATGAAATCCCCCATTTCGTTCGAACCAGTTGCAAGATAGGAATAAATAGTCATGGCCGGCTGGGTTCAATAATAACTGTAGTAGGGGCAGGGAGGTCATGTACCCGTTTACCGGCCAGACTAGCTACCGGTTCGACAGTTGGGAAACGAACCTAGTGCTATAATATGACATAACATCACGCCTATATGTTCTTAAAGGGGAGGCAGCGAAGTGTAATGCCCCCAGTTTACACCAGTTATGTTATACGTCCAATGGAAAGGGTGATGAGACTGTTGCAATGAAATGGGCCCAAGTCCAGACTCCGAGATACTACTAAAAAATCTAGGTTAGAAAAATTCAATAATACTCGACCCGGGTTTGAACCCAGAACTTCTCGATCAGCAGTCGCGCTCGTAACAAGTGGACTCGGAGACATATTTCGGTCTAGAGTGATTATATAGGTAATACCTGGTACTGTTCACATTGGCTAATAACCTTGGCTAATAATCACATTTTTATAATAATAATTATAAAAAAAAGAGTGTTCTGCATTCCTCTGCCTACCTCTTCGGGGATTACAAGCGTGAAGTTACGTTATAAAAAAAATTATAAAAAAAGATAATTGTAAAAATAAAGTAATAATATAGCAAGAGAAAATTAGGAAAACATATGTTTATCATAATAATTAATGCACAATATCATGAATGTTGGATGCTACAAGCACTGCGGTTGAAGTTCTACAACGGATATGTACCGCGCGCAGACAAAACAAAGAGGTGTCATATCAAATGTCACAAGGATTTTACGTGACTTATAAATATGCATGCACACAATGCAAATACAATGTGAATGCCGATGGATACTGGTTCTGAGGAGGACCGAGAGACATATCTTGATCAAATATATCACAGATTGTATATTAGATAAGTCTAAGTTTTTTGAAACCGGCGTGCATGTGTGAAGAGAGTGATCACTTTGGGTGAATCGCGTGAGGCTTGTAAGGAGAGAGATATTTTTGATTTAGTACTATTTACCTGCCGCATACAAGATTTCTCATGATGTATAAAATCTTTACGAAAGCCATAATAAAGTACCTACTAATAAAGGAATTAAGTACCTATCCCAACTTCTCATCATCGTCTGTGTTGATTGGTAGAAGATACCAATCAGTATTTAATCTTTATTAGTAAGAAGTCTTTCACTTTGTGAAGACTAAAAATAATAAAAACCTAAGTCAAATTTTTTCAATTTTCATAGATAGAACGAAGAATTCAAGAGAAACGTGAGGTTAGTAATGATGTCAGTATGCTTAATGATACCCATTAAGGTTATCAAATTTTACTGTGATATTATGAGTGATGAATCAACAAGAACCCCACACTTTTCAAAAAGGTTTTCATTTGGCGATTAATAAAAAAAAAATTATGACAACATTCCGTAATAAAAATAATAACCAGAAAAGTGTATTTTCTTACTGTAGCCTAAGAAATAAGTTTTAACAGAGTTTAATATTTTCAAGAAGAAGGAACGGTGAAAGAGGTAAAATGGACCTACCAACGCGATAAAAAAAGTTAAAAATTATCCATCTTCAATTACGTTTCACTTTACTCCGTTACTTCAATAAATAAAGGCGTATGTATAATGCTGAAATTTGTACCGTGCCTATTCGATCGCAATCCTTTCTGGGCACTTAACACCGAGTAGCTGAAACTTTATGGCAAACTTCGATGAAAGAATTTTAAAATAATCTCAAAATAACTCGAGATGTACGGGTGCGCCACCATCGCTGGTGGTCGACGTTAATGGTGAGGCGATGTTGATAACCGATACGATAAATCGATACCACTCTCGCGATATGAAGATATTTCCGTAGAGCTATTCCAGTTTGAACTTGAACAAACAATAAATATCTGATTGGTGTTACAGTGTGTGTGCACCTTTATTTTCTTTATTCCGTTTTATTTCCGTTCGTTGCCAGCGTAAGGATTCCAGACGGTAGGACGCCTTTTTACTCCATAAACGACAAAATTATCGTTGTCCCGCGTATTTGATGTGGCTTTTGAGTCTTAAGTTTAATGTAATAACTTGAGTACGGTAATTAAAATAACACTTATAATGCCAAATGGTTGTTAATGAAAACAATTATGTGCTTCCGTAGTCTGTAATGTTTCATAATGATTCGATTTTTTTCAAAATATATTGTTCTTATTTTTTTATTTGTTATCTAAAAGCCGATTTCCCCTTCAATGAGCAATATATGAATAACTAATCTACTTTGGTAAAATTGATGTAATTGGTTCATAAAATTGACTTAAAATTTTAAATAGGTAAATACAATATGCACAATATAATATGCAGTGGGACTTAAAGCGGAAGTAGCGGAAATTATTCCAGACCCATCCAATCAAATAAGTACTAATAGATCGTCAACATTAAAATGAAGAATTATATGTGTATTAAGAAAATGAAAAAAGCATAAAAAGGATATGGAGTCTTTAATAATACAAAATTTTAGGCCAACAGAGTTCTCTTCCTGCGTCGTAATTCAACAGACAAAACACCAGCAATCTCCATTTAGTATAAAATGCCACACAACTTTACCTAAGCTCCTAATTATCGAGATATAAATCTTAAATTTATTAGCAATATAATTGAGTAACGACTCCATAACTCGCTGGGCAACGCTATCAACGCCATCGTGCCACCGCCATGTACGACCACATCACCATATTCATACAGTGGACCCTCACTCACTATCTCAGTATTCATTATTGTAATATTTTATGATGTATGAATGTTGATCCAATGACGCGCGGAATCTGAAACGAAACAAAAATTGCTATTAAGATTATTAAACGCTGAGAATAACGCTTTATTTAAACGTAACATGACGCTTGTAATCCCCGAAGAGGTAGGCAGAGTTTCACCGATTATGTTTATGTCCCAGTATGGAATAGGTGGTGAGCCCATTGCCTCACACCGCACACAAATTCAAACTCCGCGTCGCTAGTGGAAAATCTAAATTAGAAAAATCCGATAGTGCCCGACCCGGGATTTGAATCGGATTTCGAACCAACACGAATAAGGAGGCAGTGTTTATTTAAATATATATCTGTTTATGTATTGTATTATTATCTGTTTATGTATTGTTATAATTTTTTTATTTCAAATAAACAATTTATATTAAAAATTATTAAAATAATTAAAATATTTATTTCTAAAAAGAATAACACACATATTTATTTACATGCTTTTTTGTCAGTAACACTTCCAATACATTTATTTCAAAGTCTACATAGTCGTACTACAATCGAAGCGACATGTAATTGATATGGCAAGCGGACCCTCCACGACACGAGTGGTTTCAATGCAATCCTCAGGGATAGCTAACAACGTGAAACAGTCAACTATAGTACATAACCATTTACGGTGTGCACGTATGAGGAGAATGATTAATGTTATACATAGAAGCACATAAGATCTGTGAGGACATATTCGACATATTCGACAATGCGCAGTCGATAATAAAATGCGTTCCCAAGATACAGAAAAGACAGGTAAAACGAAAAGTCTAATATATAATTATAAATATAGTTATAAATAACAGAAGTTTGTACAGTCGCTTAGAGAACGCAAATTACGACACGTGCACATAAATAAATCTCGCGAACAGCTCACACGAGCCGGTTTACCTGTAACGATTTTCGAACAGGGTCGCCAAGTCTCACATACGATATGAATTATTCTTCTACTGTTCTATGCTGAGATGAGACCCGACCGCAACAGTGAAACTTTAAACAAAAGAAATCTTTAATAAATATCAAACTTAATTTATTCTCACACAGTGACATCTCCTTGAATGATATCTCTATGAAAAGAGTTTGCTTACTTCGTATACATTACGGAGACTTGCTCAAGATCTTTGCTTTTACCATTACAGCAAGTGATGCTATAATTTGAAAAATTCATATACTGCTGAAAGAAAAAGGTGTGTACTAAAAATTTCACACCTACGTCTGCGACCCCGGAGTGAATGCTGAAATATAAACTACTAAACTATAACTATAAAATGGCACTCATTAAATAGACATAAATTAATCTTTCTTTTAATCTTAAGTGTTATGTTGTAGTGAGAAAAATATAAACCGGATTGTCTAAGAAAATTAATAATTTCTGGTTACCGTAGAGTAACCTGCCAGCGGTACACATCGAGGGGCGGCTTAATGCTTTTGCTGTAACCTCCCTACAAAAGTACAATTGTATCTTTTACACTAATTAACTTACCTCCCATAATGTAATGTGTACAATTTACTAACTTTAATTTACAGTCAATTTACAGACATCGCAATTTTAGAATTTAGCTTACACGAAATTCTTAATAATATTGTTATAATCACTTTTTATTTATTACTCTGTGCTGTAAAATAAACTTTATATTAAGGTAAACCTGCAAAACGTTGGAGCGTGCTACACGTCTCTGCCTACCTCTTTGGGAATCACAGGCGTGATGTTACGTTTTCACGAGATAAGACTTATTTTCAAAACAAGTAACTTCACGCCTATAATCCCCGAAGAGGTAGGCAGAGGAATGTAGAACATTCCCACATTTCACTAGTTACCTTTTAAGTCCCACGATGGAATAAGTGGTGAGCCTATTGCCATATACCGGGCACTTATTCAGACTCCGAGCACATTACTAAAAAATCTAAATTAGAAATTTTTTAGTAGTGCTCGACCCGGGAATCGAACCCAGGACTTGCAACACTTGCAACCAACTCGACCAACGAGGCAGTCATTATTTTCAGTTGTATGTCAATACTAAATTACCATTATTAAATGAATAATTTTAAGTCGACAACATAATAGGTTTATAACTTAATTAAATTATTATTAAATACCGATTAACGCAAACCAGTCATTGCTTCATAACTTGAGCGGGCGCGTGCGCATTATATCAGATGTAGATTTGAATCTTGCCCATCCGACGCGTGTCTCAATTAACTCTTTATTGGGCAATTTGTACTGAGCCTTAGGATCATAAAAGGGAATAAAAAGAGGCTTATTTTATTGCACGTCTTTTCATTGAGATGATTAAAATTTATTATATCTTAACGCCATGTACTTTAGGAACTATTCAGAGGGCACTGAGTCCCATAAACATGTCCGGGCTATCGGAGTATGACTTTTCTCATTTTTACATGAGTAGATACTCTCTTTTCGTACAAGGCATGTCTCAAATCTGTGTTAGAAAATTCTATTATATAATCAATACTACTACACCACCGCGATAGGACGTTTACAAAGTCGGCAGAGAGCATAATTAATGTCATTAAATATTGTAGTACCAATATAAACTTGTTCACCTTATTGTGTGAGAGCGACCCTTCTTTTTTTAACCCTCTCGTGTGCTCTGTGGTGATTAACGAAACAACACTTGGTTCTGAAGACCCGATGACTAAGCAGTGAACATGGCATTCATCATCATCATCAGCATATTGCAGTCCTTTGCTGGACATTGCCCTGACTGAGGAGTGATGCCCATAATCCTATAAGCCCTTGGCATCAATACGCACTGTTTACTAAAGAATAATTAAGTTCATTTTCCTTTGGCTAGATTATTATTATCCGTATACCGAGTGTACGTTACTCAGCTGTATCGCGGCGACCGTTCGCGTTCGCGCCTGGTTGGCAACATTGCCAGATAATAATACCTGGAACTTGCAAAGATTTCAATATTCAATGTGGTGATCTGTTCTTGACGGTCTTATGTTTCACCAGTGAAATATAGATGCCATTTCGTTGGTACCGTGGGAAGTTTTACACAGTTATGCTCCTGGTACCGATTTAAAATTGGCGCCGTTGTATAAATTCTGTTGCACTTTTAAATTTTGAAAACTTTTATTGTTGCGTTATAACTATTTTATAGTGCTTATGTTCTCGAATTGCAGGAAAATATTCTGTAAACTTTATACATATTTGAATTTGATACATAGTTAAATTGTAAAACTATTAAACAGAAGTATATAACGAGAGGTACCGAGAAATACTAGTATAAGACCATCGCCGATAGTCCTCATGAGTAAAGAAAAAAAAATGCAGAGTGGAAAAGAAGAATAACAATCATAATATTAGACGGAAAAATAATAAACAAGCAATAACAATCATTTGTAATTAAATAAACAAATGCGATGACCGTTCAAGTAACACTTAAATTGATTTCTTTTAATTTAACTACTTCGTTGGCCGTGTCGGTCACAATCGCGACTGCCAATCGACAGTTCCTGGGTAGCTCGGGTCGAGTACTTTTTCTAACTGAGATTTTCTGACATGACTGACATGTGCCCGGTGTATGGCAATAGGCTCACAACCTATTTCAAAGTTGGAGGTAAACGTCATTGGTGAAACGCAGGAGTGTTCTACATTCCTCTGCCTGCCTCTTCGAGGATACAGACGTGATGTTACGTTTACATTTTTACGCTTGATTCTACAAATAAAGACGGAATATATCAATGTCCATAGCATATATCAGTGGATAGTCAATTGATTTCCCCAACATCCACTGAGAGGACAGCGAGTGTATAATAAAGCGGAACTCGTACCTAATCCATGTTTGCATTCATTACGTTGGCGAGCGGCCGTAGACGCGCGAGATATCTGAAGAGCCGCGCGGATAGTTCGCCGTCAAAACGTTCAGTGGTAAATACTTACAGACGGACAGAATGCATCATGCTGGGATATTCTGCTATCCAGCGCCTACCTGATATTTTAATATCATAATATAACCTAAATGTATAAAACCACACAAGAAACACCATTTTCGTGTAGCTATATTAACTTTGCATGTTCTTTTAAGATATAACATGATTATTTTCTTATCAAGAATTATATTGTTGCTCTAGACTGAAGGCTTATAAATTAATATAATTTAAACCTTTACAAAACAATTGTCTCAGTCATTAAAAATCGACCACTAATTTAAAGAATTAAAATTTTCTTAAAATACTAAATCAATGGGGTACTTACAGCTACGAAATTTATATATTGAACATTGATATTTTTATCCTCCTGCTTAAGGAATATACTCGCAGACTGGCCCGTTCGTTGCAAGCCCTCTCGGAGTCCTGTGCGGTTCAATCGCATTACGCGTCTCGCGCCCGTACGCACTTGTCTGGAGCGCGACGCGCTGGCCCACCTTGCGTCCCTAAGGGCTCGGTTCACTACAACGCGGTTTGTGG
>DWFO01002034.1:0-14466 GCA_018246595.1 Mimoniades nurscia nurscia | reverse complement strand
ACTAATTACAAAGAAAAAGAAAAAGAATAACATACATTTTGCACTCATAGAGCAATTATGCACAATTACAATAAATATATACATTAATACCAGTTAACAATGTGAGATGACAGATTATAAGGTGAATATTTACATGTTTTGTGAGCGACGGATATAGTGTTTAAAGGTGTGGGGGCGATTGGAGAAGATATCTATTGTTTGAGAAGTCTGCGAGGTATATGAAACACATCCGTGTCGGCTGTAGTTTGGGGGTTATAATTTCTAAGAATTCTATTCAAGGGAGAATAGTGGCCCAGGTTGGATCGTGCAAGGTTTTCGACAAAAGGCTTGTGTTTCGATGTTCTATAGAAATTAATAAAATTGGGGTTTCTGTTTGTAATATTAAACTAACCGCTTTTTACTAAATGCATATACAGTCAAACCTGGATAAGTGAGAACTGGATAAGTGAGAAAACTCTATAACGGCCTGTTCACGACCTTGCCGCCGTGAGCGGCAGCTTAGCGCGGGGCGGCGGGCGACTAAATCAAAATCATACAAATGTTTGAAGCACGCCACGAGACGCCGCTCATAGCGAAATCGCGCGCGGTTTTCTACTAGCGAATCGCTACAGCGGCGCGAGGTATGAGGAGCGGCGAGAACAAACGTACTAGCGAATGAGCGCGACGCCACGAGCCAGAGCGGCGCGGGCAGCGGCGTGTGGGTCACGTATTTGGCAGCGAAGTAAAGAATAAAATATTTTACACGATTTTGTAGCGATATTTGTGTTGCAGAATATAATCGAATGTCGTCACACTCGTTCTTGTGTACTCATTTGTCTGGATATTTTCTGTAATAACGTATCTTCACGCCTGTAATACCCGAAGAGATAGGCAGAGGAACGCAGAACACTCCCGTTGGTGCAGTGGTTAGTGAACCTGACTGTTGCGCCGGGGGTCGTGGGTTACATTCCCACCCAGAATAAATATGTATTTGTGTCATGAGCACAAGTATTTGTTCTGTGTCTGGGTGTAAAAAAATATCTATTTAAGTATACATATATTTTTATGTACATATATATGTAGTTTATCAGCCATCTGGTTACCATATTACAAGCTCTCTTGACGCTTACTTTGGAATCAGATGGCCGTGTGTGGAGATGTCCCTAGATATTATTATTACTTTTCATTGGTTACGTTTATGTCCCACTATGGAATAATAGGCGGTGAGCCTATTGCCATGCATCGGGCACATATCCAGACTCCGAACCACTACTAGAAAATCTATATTAGAAAATTTTGTAGTATTCGACCTGGGAATCGAACCCGGGACCTCCCGATCGGCAGTCGCACTTGCAACACAAGACCGACGAGGCAGTCAATAATTCAAATATCAATTAATGCGCAATGTAGCAATGTTCTTATACTTCGTCATCTCCATCACCATCATCAATCCTTATATTGTTTGCCGGTTGGACGACTCTCCTCCCAGAATGATGAGGCTACAGTTAGCAAGCTGATAAAGTCCTCATTAGCAGTGATCTAAATCTAAAAGTAAGGTTTAAAAGCGAATCTCAATTGACGATGTTGAACTTTAAACATCATTTTCGATTTACAACTCCCTCATTAGCTACTAGAGAACGCTTTACATAATTAAAATTCATAAATGAATCAAGGAAGATACACCCTAAACTCTGCCTCATGTCTCAAAATAGACATTAAATACTTGACTACCCCACTTCCTACGTGATTAATTCCGCTAATTAACGAAAGTAGCAGACATTGATACATTATCCGATATAATTATCGGATCCGTTCTAATGTATTGTTTCCCTAATCCGTATGTGATGGTTCAAAAATTCACTGTTATGCTTGATGTTCGAGGGTTCGATGGCTATGTAGATTATTATTTATATACTAAGCATGAATAAAAATACCTAAATAAGTATTTATTTATATGTATGTACTTATGCCGTATACGACAGGTCTGGCCAGGACTTACTCTGGGATCAGATGGCCATGTGTAGTGATGTCACAAGATATTTAATATGTGTCAGGCTTGCGGATAGATTGCAACGTTATTAGATTACAGATTTTGTGGCCATATCGGAGGTCATGTGGGATCTTCGCGGACTTTATAACTTGTAAGCTATACATATACAATGTAATATGAATTATTTTGCCAGTGGGTTGTTTATTTGCAAAAAATCATCTACATTAAAATATGCGTAGCGTATCGTCTACTTTCTCCGATAACTGAAGCATATCGGATAATGTGTAAACGTACTTAATTAAATTAGATGACCTACAACATTATTTCACCGATATAACTTTGGTTATGTATACTAATTCTTCAGACATAACGAAAATATTTGTGGTGTACTGAACGTTTGGTCGTAATGCGTAAAGATAGTAATAACAATGCAGAGAATAATAATTATTATATTTACTGCTTCCATGATCGAGTGGGCACAAGCGCAACCGGAAATCGAGAGATTCACATTTCCGGTGTGGTCGTACTGGAATTTTGTAACTTAGATTTTCTATAAGAAATTTCTAGTAGCGGCTCGTAGTCTGAATTTTGGCCCAGTATTTGGCCATAGACTCAACTCCTATTCTGTATATCTTGTTCTATACCTTATGGAACAAGATCAGTTAGTTAAAAATATTAGGGCAAAGACGGTATTATAGCGATATCTCCTGTATGTCACGGGACGAGAAATATATTAAACTGACGAGGCGAGAGGGAATAAATGGGATAGTTCAAAGATTCAAAAGTTTCAAAAGAAGTAATAATAATTTGATTATCACTCAAAAACATCGTTCACTTTAACCAGCTACAGTTTAACAAAATACTAAGCAGAACAAATTTAATGACAAGCCAACGAATTCCTACCTCGTTTATTAAACATTATTATCAAACTCTACATTCCGGGCGAATCTTTGCGACCCTCGGGAACCCATGACACGGGACCGCTACCACTAATCGCATGGAATTAAAGACCCCATACTGCCTCCCGGAACTGGTCCATCGGGATTTGTATGGTAATAACGCTATTGCTATCGTGAGGATGACTTAACTAGGAGATGATAATTATGTAATCAGCTTTACCCGCTTAGTAAACACGTAAAATAGAGATTGAGACTTAAAGTGATGAATGTGGAAAAATCTCGTTACGATTGCAGACCTAGTCTTACAAGGTTACAGATATTTGGCACTAGATGCTCTGTGTCTACTCCGTAATAAATCTGTCGTGATGATATATATCAATAAAAAATTTAAGTCGTCAGACTCGCTGGTATGAAGGCGACTTACGCTCTTTTTACCTTGACGCAACCACCACTCAATCACCTTTCTTCCCATCGGTTATCGGTCTTTATCATGATGTGGCCTGGCCTGTCCATTGTGAAGAATACACCGGGGTACTGTCAGATTCGGAAGGCCCAAAATCGAGAGGAACTGTGCCTGTTACTCGAGGCCTAAGGCCAGCGGTAGACCTCCAAAGACAAAATTCATTATACGAATAATTACATGCTTTTATACGAACACAACAAAGCAATGTTAAAAAGGCTTTTTATGCAATAATTAACAGATTTATACACACAAAGCCTTTTACGAGAGCGTAGCGAAGCCCTAGAAAAGCTTATTATGTAAAAAAGAATTATTAAGCACAAAGGCTTAGTAATGATTAACGTGTATGACGCTACTCTATATCTCCTGTTACAGCCTGTTTAATTCTATAGGAAAATATGTTAACTACTTTTGTCGTAAAGTTGATTTACAGGAGGCGGAGAAAGCATTGTATATAATAATCGCTCGACGCAACGAGTAGAGGAAAGCCATACCTCTTGCGAGATACATAGAGAATACCAAATATATCCATTCCTATTACCTATTAAAAACCTAAAGGGCTTCTGCATCCATCAGTTATTACAGACACGCGCTCCGGTCTCGCATACTCCCGACTCCCCCATCAGCATCATCATGATTATGATATATACAAGTACTAAATTATAATATTCATACGTCTCTCCAACTTGGCAATGGAGTCTGCGGGTTATAAAAAATGGGGGTAAAGGAGATATAGTGGAATTGGATTCACGGAAAATAATGCCATAATGCCTCTACATGATTTACTAACAGCAATTTCAGTGGGTGTTCGGTGACGCTCGGGTCACTAAATCAAACGGAGTTCTAGTACGAATGCTTTTTTATAAAAATTTGTAGCAGACGATTCTGGGTAAGATATTTTAAAAATTGAACGAATTATGTGTCCTCCTTCAATCAATCTGTATCACTTAAGTAAGTCTTGTAATTTGTAGTGTATGTTTAGAAATGGGTTTATGTCAAGCTTTTGAGAATCATTCAAAATCAGATAGCGTTTTTTTACTTGCTCATTCTCTACTAATAAATGGAACAGCGTGAATTTTATTGCAAGTTGCTGCCTAGAGAAGCTCTGATAAGGACGATACCGAAAAGATAGTTGTTTTCAATAACAATATTAACTCTCAAAAATGTTATTTTAATCCATTGAAAACTGAAAAAAAAACTAATCGAGTCTACTTTTATTATAAAAAACTAGCAATACATAGCATTGTCGTTTGTTGTTGAGTACAATGGCTAAAGAGCAAACTGCTTAATTTGTCCTCGTTACACTATTATACAAAGCACCTTATGGATGTTCCCTCTCGCTCCAACGCATAGAGATAAACGCGTAACGCCGCAAGCCTTTAAAACCACACGTTAAAGTTGTTAAGTGCGCATAGCCACAATCCTTAAGATACTGCCTATTTAGACTTAGGCATACACTTCCAATTACTGTTCGCGTTTTGTTAAACAATATGTATCTCTCTATCTTTTCTCACTCTCGATCGTTTGTGCAACTTTAGCACATCCTGCACTACGATACGACACATATTACAGTGCTGGTGGACCACGTCTCATCTATCTTCAAATAGATCAGGTACTGGCTCGCACTTGACTCAAAAGCCTCTGAAACCAGCGCAAGTGTAAGGCGAGAGTGTTGAACGTAGAAGAAGCACATCAAATCTGCGAGGCTAAAAGATTTGGTACCATCTCTATCTCCGAAGTTACCGGACATGATGATATAACATCTCGCCCGTTTTTCATTGAAGATGTAGGCAGAGAAGTCGTGTATACTCCCACAATTCACTAGTAATCGTAAATGCATAGAATCGAATATGGAATAGAAGGTGAGAGGCGGCTAGATATAACAATATTAATAATGCTTCATACCCATAATACCATTTTAAAATTCCCCATTCCGGATTCTTTCACGGCGTGAACATGAGTCTGGATCATCAGCCTATTACATTGCACTGCTGGGCAAAGGTCTCTCCTAAGGGGTTACGCTCATAATCCCAACGCTGGGCATGCGATCTGGAGATCACAGAACACAGCTTCTTACACCTCCTATGCTGCTGTCTATAGGCGACCAGCACATGTATCTGTGCCTACACAGGCCGCGCTATACCGCGATAGCACCGGGCTTAGTCGCCTCTTACGACATCTTACGGTCACGCCGCATACGGTCGGCGAATGTATTCTTACTCTGCCCCGACACGGACGACCCAAAAGTAAATAACTCGATACATCATCCAGATATCTACGCGACGGGAATAGGTTCCCGAGCCGACGAACCTAAAGCAATGTGCGTGACCAAACGACAGACTTGTTCGAATAAGGGAGAGACTGGAAAGAATTATTTCATAATGAACAGTCGAAGTTCGGATTTTTAAACGATAGTATTGTCTTAAAATAGAACCCATTGACTATGGCGTGTTATATGTGAATGTACTCGTATGTTTTATATGCAATTAAGTGACTAACCCTTTGGTAGCGTGCTTGCGTGAACCTGACTGCTGTGACGAGGATCAATTCTAATATTTGAGTGAAGTATTTTCTGACTTAAATTCGCAGCTCATTGTTATATTTAATATACAAACGAGTGTACTTTTAGAAATATTTTAAACTCTAACATATAGTTCAAATTACAAATAAAAGTATGGAAAATAAAAAAAATACCATCACCATCATCAAGATCTTCATCACCATGATCATCATCACCAAGCCATTATCGTTTGTGTTAGAAACAGGTATCCTCTCATAACGGGTAGAGTAATGGTCATATTTAAAATATTTAAAGAATGAGTAAAATCCAGAAGAACAAACGAAACCTAAAATGTATAAAATATATATTTCTAATCCGTTTAATCACCATAACGACGCCGCGTACTCGGACCTTTAACTTTAAACCGCCCTGACCTTAGGGTTTTCGCCACCGTAATGAGATTTCAGCGAAACACATTAAAATTAAAGCCTCCAGTTGAAGGTTAAAAGGCTCTCTGCTCGTATACTAGGTTGATAATTATAATATACAGTTTTCAAATTTCTCTTCATTAACAAACGAATAACTACTATAGGTAAGTGGGAAGTGCCTACATTAAGGGGTTAACTCGTAATCTAGCCAAAGCACAAAAATTACAATTGATCCTTATGAATAAAATCTTTAAAAGCATTTTATTAATGATTACATATGTACTAGTACACATACACAAATATATGTAGAACCACGTTTATATTACTTCCATAATAACAAACAATATGAATGAATCAAAAAAACCAATATGCCCTAGTCAATTGTTTTCATGAATCAAACGAATCATGAATTTAACAAAGCAATAGACGCTAGATAATTTGATGCATGAATCAAACGAAGCAATACCAGTACCCGATAAAGTACAAGTACCTGTTTAACTTGTGGACAATAATATGTATAAGGGTAAGTCGTCGGCGTAATTTTTTCGCAAATCGGGTCGAATTCTGTCCGCAGTGTAATTTTTCCGCCGTATTTTCGTGCGAATAATAAATTCACGGATGACGTGACGGTGTAACACCGGGCTCGGGCTTTTAGTAAACGGCACCAAAGCCTTTTCAAAGATGTTTTGCATAGAGCGAGCATCGTATAGACATGTCTCTGTAATTAATGTTTAGTTCGTAATAATTAAAAACATGATCTATAAGGAAATTTAATGTGATAATCTGTTTAATTATGCATCGGGATATTTTTCAAACGGCAAAAAATGCTATTTCTTATTTACGATTTGTTTGTCGTAAATGACTAAGTGTGCCCACGGAATTCGCACGCGTAGATTTGGATTTCGATTAAAGCTACCCTATGTATATACTAATGTATAAACTATAAACCTTAAAAGTTTCATCAGATTCCGTCTAGTAATTTTTGCGTGAAGGAATAAAAGCGCTTTATATATGTACCTACTCACGCGAGGCCGCATCGCATTCAACTGACGCCCTTCCAGCCACGGCTGAACCTTATTTGATACAATTATTCATTTAGATTTGAACTCTATTTTTCTTGTTACATAATACATTGACATAAATTGGCATAACTTCTTTATTTGTTAGCCGATTTAAATGAAAAAACTACTAAATATTGAGTATAGCCCATCATAGTATCATTCTGAAAACTGCATTCAAATCGGATAAGCCTTTTCTGAGATTAGCGTGCACAACCATAGAGACATATAGACAAACCGACAAAATGCAACAACATTGTTTTGGGTTCTATTGCGTATATGTATAAAGGCCTCCCATTATGAATTTTTAAATATATTTTCCATGTACAGAGAGCGATCATTTACAGTTTTATTATATGTATAGATTATGTACGGGTGAGTATACACATGTGCCTATGTGCATGAGTACGTCTGATATATTGAATGCACTAAATGGATCCATCATTTTTTGCACTGATGAAGAGGAATTTTCTCTCAGGAGACTAAGCCTCATGCAGTCATCATGTATTACGGTTGCCACAATCCAGTAGACAGAACACATAGATACTTCTTCTAACTAGCTCCGACAGTTTTTACATGGCACTACATCATTGCCACCGCAGGAGACCTGGAACTTACAAGCATAGATAACCCTGTTTGGAAATAATAATTTTTAAAATTTCATGGGTTGTAACAATTTAAATCTACGAGTAAGTTGTCATTATGGAGCAGTAAAACATGAGCATACTTGCACTGCCTGAAGTTCTCCATGATGTTCTCAAAGGCGTACAAAGGCGTGGTAATCTCTGGCCTTAATCCTTGTCAGTCTGAGAAGACATTCGGGTCAGGTAAGTGGACCCATAAAAAAATTGATGATGATGACGATGATATTGATAGTTAACTCATCATCGATCGATGTTTATTAATCATCAACCCATCATCTACCTTCACAATTACCATGTCATTTCTATTGTTTATTATTTCTACGCTATTCACATCTATGTTGAATAATACTCATTTTATTCGGTGAAAAATTATTTTCACGTTTCACTTGGCGAACTGTTGAGGTTTTTTTTTTATTTTATTTTATTTTTTATTCATTTTTTTTCCAGATATTTTTTTCGCTTTGAACGACCACTCCGCTCTCGAGAGTGAGGCTGAGTGGTTATTACGATTTTATAGACCATTGATCATAACACTCGATCGGCCAAACCGGATAAAATGTTTGACACAAAGCATTTTTACGTTTGCTTTTTACGTAGTTCCGCTCATGTATTTATTTATGCACGAAACCGTAAATAGCTGGCTTTATTATATTTATTAAATTAGTAGATTTTCTAATGGTTCAGCAAGTACTGTCTAATGAAAATCGTGTACATATATGTGAAATGTGAAGTATTAAACATGATATCCTATAAAATTTTAAAGTAATGTAAATTTAAGAGTCATTCAACATATTTAAACAGTTTACTAAAACAAGTAACTTTTTTTTTTGAAAAATAAAATTCTGATTCTTTAATAAACTAATTAGAGCCGAGATACCTCCAGGTATGTATATAACCTAGAGAATTAACTGATTATTTTATTTATCGTAACAGTCACATGTACATTACGTATACACACAATACAATATTAAATAATGTACAGGCTTAATTCAGCCTTATTCAGACCCCGCCTCTCGCGAGGGATAGCCTAGTTTACTGTAAATGTTGCCATATGCCATTAATAAAACATCTAGCATTAAATTTTCAACTCAAAGTTACATACGAAACAGGTATTATTCTTGTTTGGAAATAAACACAATTTCATTCGTTTCAATCAGAAATTCTTCAGGAAAATCGCAAATGAAATATGATTTTACTTTAATAATACGGATAACAGGTAACATAGGGTAACTACACGCCTGTAATCCCCGAAGAGGTAGGGAGAGGAGTGTAGTACTCTCCCAAGTTTCACCAGTTACGTTTACGTCTCAATATGAAATAGGTGGTGAGCCTATTGCCATACACCGGGCACGTATCCAGACCCCAAGCCACCGTTAGAAAATCTAAATTAGAAAAACCAAGTAGCGCCCGGTTCCAGGCATTTGAATCCAGAAACTCTCTATCGGCATTTGCGCTTACAATCACACGGCTAACCTAAGGTAGTCGACCTTCTTGAATCTAATCTATAAATGTAGAGTACTTATATACAAAGTGTTTCAGTATTTTGTGAGAAAGATAAGCGCAAGCATCATAATTAAAATAACAAATAAAATTAAAGTATTAATTATACTTGAGGTGTAACGCGTCTCAAGCTCAGGCTAGGGCTCCTGTGGAGCCAAGCCAATCTCACCTGCCCGCGGTGCACCTTGACAAAAGACAGATGTTGCTATGACCACCGCCTGGTGGCGGTATATCGAACCGGTTCCGAGAATCTGTGGTCTGCAATTCTCAAACCGCAGGTGCAGCGTGGTGATTACCCCCAAGACAAGCTGCAGAACCAGCGGAAGACTGAGGCAAGCTGAATAAGATACTACTTTATTCGGTTCGGTGCTCATAACATTAAATAACTGTTTCCCCGAGAAAAATCTACGCTCTCTGTAAAAGCGAACGAATTCATGTCAAGAGGCGATTCTCTATATTAAAATTTACAACAGTAGTTCATTCAGACGGAACCCCTTTCACATTCGAGGTCCATATATTGGATTACACGACCCACATCACGTGACCACAGCTACATTGTGCTTCAGATGTTTAATAGTCAATTTGTACAATAACCACTTCTGTATAATCTGATCTAATAAATTATTGTGCCTGGCAATTATTTTAAAAAATAGTAATCATTGTTATTAATAAGTGTAACGTCACGCCATATCCATTACAGGGAACACAGGGAGCGTCGAATACTAAACATATGTACATAAATACCTTCACGCCTGTACATAAATACATGTATATCTATTCTTTATGACCTGCCCCGCTTTGTCCTCATTCATTTCACTCTTTATACATGCACGCCGATTTCCGAGATTCCAATACCAAATATAGTTATCATACAGCCTGAATATATAAAATTTTACTATATAAAATTAATAACATCACGCATGTAATCCCCGAATCGGTAGGTAGATATGCGTAATAAACACGTTTCACCAGGTATGTCGTCCCTCTATAAAATGGGGAAGATACAAAATAAATATTTTTTCCTTCTTATCAATAGTTTTCCAAGAAATACTTTCGCAATTGATTCTTCAAATACGAAAGATCTAGATATCGTCGTTTTGGTCTGAAAATGAAACTTACTTAACATAAACCGTTCACGAGCGACCCTTAAATTTGTTACCCGCAAAACCTAAAACACGACTTGTCCTTAAATTATTCGACTTAATTTATATTTATAAGCTTACAACGTTTCACTGTTACGAGTTAATAGGAATTTAAGTGACGTACTTATTTGGATTTACATTAGCTTCATGGAAATTCGTTAAGCTTATTGTTAAGAACCCTCTGTGTCCCAAAAAAAGGTCTGCCGAGGGGCAGCGGATTCGATTCCCGAAGGAAGTTTTAACTGAACGACATTTACTTACAGTTTTAATATCTGTAAAACTTAACGTAACATCACACCTGTAATCCCCGAAGAGGTAGGCGGAGGAATGTAGAACACACGCACGTTTCTCCAGTTACGTTGAGATCCCACTATCAAATAAGTGGTGGTCCTAATGCTAAACACTTGACACATTTGCAGACTCCGAGCGACTAGTAGAAATCCTAAACTATAAAAATCTAATAGTGTCACATCTGGGACATGAACTCAGGGCCTCCCGATCGGCAGTCGCGTTTGCAACCAACACGATCAACGAGGCAGTCAAATGAGTTGTTTCTTTCTTCTTTTTCTTCTCATTGACTTTGTTTGTTACCCGAAAAGTAGCACTACTGGGTTAAGTACGCTCTCCAAATGTCCGTCGTAAGAGACGTCTTCTTTCAAGTACATTTAAACCGTCTGCGTCCCTTTTCATAACTTGTTATTCCTGTAATACCCTACGGTATAGCTCGTCACTTTGAGCATAAAAATCGTAATCTCAACATAAGGGTAAAAATTAAGTGCTTAGTATTTGAACTAAGTATTTGAATTAATCGTTATTTTATAAATCAAACAGCTATTTCTAACGTTCAAAAGCATTTTTCATAAAGAAGTTTCCCTCATGGATCTGTTATTGGATCACTTACTCGTAGATAGGCTTCTCTGTACAATTATTATTTCCGGCATAATAATAATAGTGGTCATCTATCTGATTATTTATATTCCTAACTTGTACTTAAAGTTGGTCTGGTAAAGATCGTTTTTAGTGGTTACACAACAGCCTTATGCACATATTTCATCTCCTGAATTCAGATGAAATATTGAAACAGAGGTTTCACTGTCGTTCAGTGTACAAACAAGATTTGAATTGTAATAGAAGTTTTCCTTGATCTTGAACTAATCGAAACAAACGTTGATTAACAGATATTACACACTTTCAAAAACATTATATACTTCACAACATAATTAATCGTTAAATATGCTACTTGATTTGAATTAGAATAGTTTCGTTTTGTCACATAAAACATTTTTTTTATTTAATTACAAAGAGAAATAGTCAGTTTAAATCGTAAAATTTAATTAAATTTACGTTTTCAAACAGTTATTCATATTATAACAGGCTGTGAAGCATCTTTAACATTAGCATTTGAATTTTAATATCCAACAGGGATGCCATAAATTTGTTACCGACTCAGGGAATCCCCTAAAGTGGTCTCAACATAGTAATTAACGCTTAGTGGCTATCAGCAGAGCTATTTAGATAATAAATGTAATGAGATACAGTTTTGTCTGTGGAAAGTGTTATGAATTACATATAAACTGCCTCGTTGATTATATTGGTTACAAGGGAGACTGCCGATCAGGAGTTACTGGGTTCAATTCTGGGATCGGGCACTATTAGATTTTTCCAATTTAGATTTTGTAGTAGTGGCTCGGAGTCTGCATATGTTCTGATAAAAAATGGAAGTGTTCTGCACTCCTCTGCCTCTCTCTTCGGGGATTACAGGCGTGGTGTTATGTATTATTATTATATCATCATTCCAGGTTTTTTGCAGGATTAACACAGGGCACCGTGTGCCAAATATCCCAATCCCTATAGACTTGAAGTGCTTCTTGTACATTCATCACATTCCATCATACATACAATCATTTTTCATACACACGTTATTCAACATATACGATCCAATCAACCAGATCGTACACTCGTTCAGACTATTCAATCGCAATTATCCCAGAATATCAAAATACACGAATCAAAACCAAAGTACAACGAATCAGAAGTTTCGGAACGAAACGAACAATAGTTTAGAAATCGCGAGCGTGAAGCCAGGCCACGATATTTAGGCATAATATACGGCTTGCTAGGATTAGACCTGAAAATCCTCATGTATCGCTAATGACTGTAACAAACTTAATGCAGGGTTATCTGAAATTCCACTTAATTAAGCCCGGCTATAACGTAATACACCCGTATATGTATTAAACTCGCGTGTAGATTTCAGTTGTTATGCTCATGCAGATATTATGAACGCTATGCTTTAGGGACACATAACTTTATTTGATAACTATATGATATAGATGAGTGCCCCGGCCGCCGACGGAAAGCAGCGTAGGCGGTGCGAAAAGCTGTGCTCAGCGATGCCCAGTGCATTTGCCCAGCGTGGGGATTATAAGAATAAACTTCTATTAAGGGAGCCTTATGCCAAAACAGAGAGATGATGATGATGAAGATGACTATTTATGTAGTTGAATTATATTTTTCTTTCATTCAACTATATAAATAGTCATAGTTATCGTCTGTGTGAAAGCGCAGATGAGTCTTATGGTGAACCAAGCATAAATAAAAAAATTATATTCGTTGTTATTTCAGTTATTTGATTACAAAGTAAAGTAACATGACGCCTGTTTAGTATAATGTATAGTGTAGTATACTCCCACGTTTCAGCAGTTTCATTTACGTCCCACTATAGGATAGAGGGTGAGCCTGTTGCCACACTCCAGGCACAAATCCGGACTTCGAACCGCTACCAGAAATTCTAAATTAGAAAAGTCCAATAGCAACCGATCGGAGATTTGAACCCATGACCTTTCGATGAGCAGTCGCACTTGCTACCATTTGACCAATAAGACATTTATTTCATTACGAAGTCGGGATGGAAAATCAAATAATTTCAATCATACAATTATACGGGAAAAGGAAAAGTATGGGTCATTTCCATATCATCAATTATAATGGTAGCAGGAAAAATCAGTTGCCATGTCGACATTATTTATGCAATAGCAATGAAAATGTAATGTTTCTTAATTATTGTTAACGCAACATCACGCGTACGATATGTCCCTAAATGTACAGGCAGAGTACCATAGTACCCACATTTTTCACCAGTTGTGTTATATGACCCATGAAATGGAGAGTGAATTTATTGCCATACGCCAGACATGAATCCAGACTGAGCTAATACAAGAAATTTAAAATTAGAAAATCAGAATTACTGTGCAGCCGTCGAGCTAGCAAGCACTCGTCCAATAACGCAGTCTGATTAATTTAACATTTTCGGTGATGCAACGTCTTATCACGTCAAAATCAATGTATGTGTCGTGGCACAACGTTCATAGACGTTGACGTCACAGGCCTTTGTTACTTTGTGTAATTAATAAAAAATTCCACGTCCAAAGAACGTTTATTAACGTCGACGTGTACTGATGGTTGTGCCAAATTCAGTTTCATTAGTACATGTGAGCAGTGTTGAACGTTTATAAACGTCGATTTCATTTGTATGGAGCAGGTATGTGCCATATAATGAAACTAGTTGAGATTGTTTGCAGCACCGAAAGTATTAATTATCAATATTATTATTTTATATGAGATTTTTATAACAAAATATTCCTTTGTTGATGATAGATCGCTCATGACGTTTCCAATACACAAACAGTCAGTCTGTAGTCAACAGCCAATAGTCTGAACTCAATAATCATTAGTTGTATGGCAATAGGCTCACCACCTGTTCCATAGTGGTAAGAAAGTAAACTAAAGAAAGTAACTTCACGCCTGTAATCCCCGAAGAGGTAGGCAGAGGAACGTAGAACATTCCCACGTTTCACCAGTTACTT
>DWFO01002033.1:0-14467 GCA_018246595.1 Mimoniades nurscia nurscia | reverse complement strand
GGAATCGAACCCGAGACCTCCCGATCGGCAGTCGCACTTGCAACAAACACGACCAACTTTAAAATTAATTTGGCGAACGTATGTACTATTTCACTTTCCTACTAGGAATCTTCTCGTCACTCTATTAATAGGCCATGTTCTTGAAAGATGAAGTTCGAATCGTTTATTTTTGTCCACCGAAGTATATAAATTAAAGAAAATCGCATTAAAATTATGTAACAGGCATGAGGCGGTGTATATTTTTTGCCCAGTACCATACCTACACCCCGAGAACCGCCGGGATTTGAAACTTACAAGATTTTTTGTACACATTCACGGCATAGATCGTAAAAGTTAATGTAGAACAGCAATGCAATTCCAGTACTGACATTGGAATTATAGAACTTCGTACGATTCAACTGCAGACGCTTTGAAACTTTGTAGAAAGAATAAGATATTGAACGATATAATAATACAGTTAAGAATAAAAGCTACAATTTTTTTTTCGTTATTCAACTTATCGCATCTTATTTTGAAAATGTATTAAACGTTATCCAATTCGAAAGTTTTAGAAACCGTCGTGCGTGTATTAAGAGTGAAGAGTTTAGGAGAAGCACATCAGGTCTGTAAGTATACCAGATATTTTACACTCAGTGCCGTCTGCCTACATTATGACTTGGCGTGACATTACATTATAATCTTGTTCAATCATGACAAGAGTTTGCCATAATAACATTAAGTACTATAGAATTTATGACCTAATAATCATACTCATAAAATTTGTAGCAATGACAGTTGTAAAAACATTTTAATGGTCTTTCTACGATGGTGTTGAAATAATATATTTTATTCTTTATTATAGATATTAAATTTTTAAAATGTGAATTTTAATGGATCATAATTTTTGAGACATCCTGAGACAATACACTTCACACACAACACATTGCTATGAGAGGATGGCTGAAACAATTGACAAATTAGCCATGTGATTAATTCAATTAGTTCCTGGTATATTGTTACTTGACAGTTTTGAGAAATAAATATGCGAATTATAATTGAAACCCTGAAAGTTACAATGTTCATATTGCTTTGTCTCTACTGTTATAAATTCCCATGTACAGAACTAAGTGCCTATTATAATTTTGTATTTTTTGCATTTATTTGAACGTTATGTAAGGATATTATTATAACTTTAATATACAAAAAAAAATACTTCACTCCTGTAATCCCCAGAAAGGTAGGCAGAAGAATATGGTCAATTCCAAATTTAAATTTACGTACAAAGACCAAATGACCAACGATGCACCTTATTGTATACAGTCCGCGAATGAACATTTTTATATCATTAACAACATTTTAGTTCCTCGCAAGTACCTTTCTGTATTAAAGCCACTTGACTTTTACCTATTTTATGGAGCTGTAATATCACTCGCGTATACAATTCCCTCAAGCACAACATGATGAGGTACAAAACATATTTATGTAAATACTGAACGTATGTTATCTACCAACACGCCGTGCACGAGACACAGAGTAACATCGTTACAGAGCATCCGTTATAGCCTAATGCAATAACGAGGCAGCCTCTTGAGCTACCGGCACGAACATGGATAATTTTGTAAGAGAAATAAAATTAACTATGACAGAATGACCAGAGTACCTACGTATAATGTTGGTGTGAGATAGAAATGTAATGTGTTTAGTATCATGATAGGATTGGTTAAGTTAAGGTCTAATGGTTGTATCTAGAATGAAATTAAGGACAATTTGTATTCTTCACATCAAAGACCGCATCGTTACTTTTTCATCAATAGGTAGACGAAAACAAGGGCAAAAACGAATTCAGTAAACCTAACACTTGATTTATAACTTAACGGGCAGAGCTTTCGGTTTAGTTAATATTTAACTAATAAAGAAAGAAAGAAAAGTAACTTCACGCCTGTAATCCCCGAACAGGTAGGCAGAGGAATGTAGAACATTCCCACGTTTCACCAGCTACTTTTATGTCCCACGATGGAATAGGTGGTGAGCCTATTGCCATATACCGGGCACTTATCCAGACTCCGAGCGCACTACTAGAAAATCTAAATTAGAAAATTTAGTAGTGTCCGACCCGGGAAACGAACCCGGGACCTCCCGTTCGGCAGTCGCACTCGCTACCAACACGACCAACGAGGCAGTCATATCTATATAGGTAATAGTATTTCCACTCACGGCCATCTGATACCAAGTTGGAGTCGGACAGACTTTATATTGTGGTAACCAGGCAGCCGATAAACTACACGTAGGTATATATCTATACTTATATACATCTTTTTTAAAACAAAAAGACATAGAACAAGTACAAGGGTTCTTCACACAAATTTTTGTCCTATACGGGAATCGAACCCACCACCACGACCCTGGCCGAATTGTCATCGTCACTAACCACTGAACCGGCGATCCAGTATATAGAAAAAAAATACGACGAATATATGAAACATATTAAATGTGACATATAGAACAATGTACCTACCTATATCATTTAATGCTGAGTCAAAGTATGGGTAACGTCTGTTGTGCTTTGAGCTTTCTAAAGCTTTGCGATAACGTTTTTAGAGGAGCCAAGACTAAATTCCGGCACAATACAGATTATTGATGGCAAAGAAAATAGAAGCAATGATGGTCTAGTGTTTTAGAATTCGGTCTATAATTTCCAAGGGATGCCAATCTTCGTGCGCAATTCTTTCTACACAAAATTATGTGCGTTTTACGATTCACTTACACTCGCCTTAATGTCATGGAATAGAATAACATTAAATGCTAAGTCATCGAAACGAAAGTATGAAAAGCAGAGGATCTTTCATTATTATATCAATACATAAAAGACGTAACATCGCGCCTGTAATCCTTGAACAAGTAGACAGAGCAGTGTAGTACCTACACTCCCACGCTTCACCGTTTACGTTTCCACTCAATCTCAGACCCGGAACCCTTACTAGATATTTTAATAAGAAATTCTAATTATAAAAATCCATTAGACCCGGAATTTGAACCCAGGACCACTCGATCGGCAGCCCCGTTCTCAACCACGCGACTAACGAGACAGTTAAATTTAAAAAAAGTTAAATTCTATATAATGTACACATATGTAGAATCGTTAGCATTAATACACATTGTGCACATAACCAAACATACCCCGTACACCACTCCATACGCTCATAGGAGCGGTCATCAAACACCCTACATTAGTGAGTTGGACGGTCTGCGCCAACGTAAACATGGAACGAAACATCTCGTTAGCGTACATTTCTGTACACTTGTAAGATCACATATTCAATGTATATTAATTCCACATAACTATTGCAATACTTCAAATATTCTAGTATTATTGTATCATCACGCCGGGTTTATCACGGGGTTGGCAGAGTTCATCGGACACATAGCAGTATACTGTGGTACTATGTATATCAATATAGTTGCTTAGTACTGCATAACAAAATTGCAACATAGAAAATATACATAGAACTTTCCTGGAATCCCTAGTCGCCACTATCGCATACATAAAAACACAATTCGGTGAAGATTAAGTGCACCACAATTAAACTCAACTCAACTCAACTCATTACTGTGCCATGGATGAATGAAAGAAATAATATACGGGCTTACACTTTTAAGATTATTTATCACACGTTGGAGCGTTGACGTCGAACATAGTGAGGAAACATGCACACTTAGAATAACGTAATATCACGCCTGTAATCTCTGAAGAGATGCGTAGTACACTCCCACGCTTCACTAGTATCATTCACGTCCCACTATGAAATAGGTGGTGGACCTATTGCCATGCACCAGACTCCGAACCACTACTAGAAAATGTAAATTAGAAAAATTCAATAGTACCCGTCTCGGGATTTGAACCCAGGACCTCTCGACCATCGAGGCAGTAAACCTTAGAATACTCTTTAACCTTCTCTTGACCAGCGTAGTAGACTATTACCCCTTTGGCCCTAACCTTTCTCATTCAGAGAGCAGAGCCAATTCCAACTACACAGCGATAAATATTTCATTGGTTATAATGACGATGATAGATAAATATTCAACGAAAAACTAAAAAACCAGTGCATGAAACGCTCAAATACCTGATAAAAGACGTTATATAGAGCGACAGAAACATATTTCTCAACTTGTGGGTAGACGGAAATCCATATGTATAATACATATTAATGAATTTCATACGGAAACATTATTATAGTCCAGGCCAACGTCATTTCACGTCCGTACTACAGGAAAAACGTCCATCCCCGTACCTCAAGCCGAAAGGAACAGCGCTCTCTATTAGAAAAGCAAAAGGTCATTTATGAAGGAATTGTCTAGAAACACGTTCGGACGACACTGCCGGTAGCCGTTGGGACTGGTCACACGTGAAGATGTTTGTACACGCAGTTAGCCACGAGCGACGGGCACTTACAACCCGCGTTCTCGTACAGACGTGTCTCGGTCACGTGCCGTCACGATACGAGCCGAGTATACCTGCCGATGGACGCGGCCGAAAATACCGGTGCCGAGTGCCCGAGCTATTTCTGTACGGGCGCCGCGCACACCGGCACCGGCACCGGCCCGAAGGAAGCGAAGTGCATATTTCACATCGACTAACTAGCGCAGTGTTACAGTGCAGCCGAAGTGACGTTGCACAGCTTCCATTATATGCATCGATTGCACGATCGATGAGACGACGGCTCGCCTGCACTGGCCGATTAGGTCGAGAGCTCAGTTACCGGAGAGTTACGAGCTGTCAAAACCGGCTCGCGTGTGTAAAGAGAGAAATGAAGCATGTCAGATCTGCAAGACGAGAGATATTTGGAAATGGATGCTCTCTACCTCGTAAAGAATATGTTCTGATGGTGTAATAATAATAATCACATCTAACTGAACCAAAGTATTATGGGGTTTTTCTATTTTAAAATTACACAGTCATAGCACGGTAGACTGGACTTGTGCTCTGTGTGTGGCAACTGGCTCACCCCCTATTTCATTAGGACACTTATAACTGGTGAATAGTGGTAGAATTGCATTGCTCTGCCTACGCTCCGGGGAAATACAGGCGTGATGATGTGTTTGTAATCCGTAACAAGAAAGTATTGAATTCCTCTTTAGCATTAATGAAAATCTTTATGAAATCAATGCACATATGTATTCGAGTATGTAAATATGACTTTCATTGAATTACGAATAACAATTATTTTGCTAATCAATAAAAAATAGATAAGTAGGTACTATATAAATATCATCTATCTGTACATCTAAGTACAAGAAACACATAAAAATAACAATCACACATTACATTTGTCTGAAAAAGTTCAGGTAATGAAATCGATAAATTACTAATTCACACACTACACTGGGAATGTAGGTAGGTACTGCACTCCTCTGCCAACCTCTTCGGGAATCGCAGGCGTGATTTCCGTTTTTTTTTGTTACAAATTCACACGTGTGTATTCCTATACTAAGATTCACATGGGATATTTTGTCCCAAGTACGGTAATTCGTTCAAACACTTGTTACCATCGCGTATAATATTTACAACAGCGCTTAGGTAGTGCTATAATTAAAAACGCGCCTCGAATCAACAGCAGCCTATGTTTATACACGTTAGTACTTAAACCTAACATATTTACTCCAGCCCACGGTAAGTAATCGATAATAACACACTTTGATGTTCCAAAACACCTCCGTGCCCCGACGTTAATTAATACCTTTGAGGGCGAACCTTTGTAAAATTGCCTTTAGAAATCAATGTAGGTATTACATATAATTACACACAAACGATATTAGTGATGAGTATTTTAGGAAATAAGTTCTCATTCATGCTTGTGTTCATATGAAATTTTATTCATTCTTATTGTTTATAACAATAAGTAATTAGTTAAACGATACAGTTTTGTGAAAGTGTAGCGTTCAAGTAATTACTGGTGAAACGTGGGAGCGTACTACACTCGTCTGCCTACGTCATCGAGGATTACAAGCGTGATGTTACTGTGTTACGCCACAGCTTTGAGTTCAAAAACAACATACACCAAGGTCTCTGACATCTCCACACACGGCCATCTAATTACAAAGTATGAGACGGCTAATTATCTTCTATGTATGTGTATGCATACAAATATATAGTGTTATAGATACTGTTTTACAACCGGACAGACCGAATACACAAAAAACATCACAAACTTTTGTTTCGGGCTGGAATCATACCTAGGACCCCCATCTCAACGGTCAGCTTTCGTAACCACTGAACCAATGGCTCGATCAATTAAATAACTTAACAATACGTGTACTCCCATTGCCTATTACATGTTAATAGGCAGAGCGACTCATCAACGTAAACACATGTTGTAACTTACATCATAAATAAAGATCGTAAAAAATTCCAAATGGAATATTAATCGTAAGGAATAAGTTGTTCGACTTCGGTGATTAACGGTTCGAAGGCGCGGAGACAAATTAGGTGCCGAGTTATCAATTCAACGGACCCAGTCGCACAATTAAAGTCGCACTCGTGGCGATCTTTTAAAATGTCCTTGTAAGCAATAAAAATATGTTGAACAAAATAAAGCTAGCTTTACAGCTTGGAATTCAGACACATGTGAATAATAAGAATATCTTAGGACACACGATTATCTTATTCTAAACCAAACAGAACTCGAATCCAGGACATCTCGATCGGCACTCGCGCTTGCAACAGCTCGACCCACGTAGACGTCAATATAGAAACCGGCGTTCGTAATTTGCAAACGGAAGCTAACAATACAACACGGTAAAACAACGTGGTGTATGTTTGTACACTATGACCGAGTATAAAGTCGCGAGTATACCGAGTATAAAGTATATGTCGCGATGTGACGCCACTGCGGCCAGGTCGGACGTTGTGCGCTCTCATCATACAAAAACTACTGGATAGATTTTAATTAATTATTTTTATTAATCGCACATCTTAGTTACCTGGTCTTCTCAAATCTAAAAAAAATTACGGTATCTTTATTGAAGGTAAATTAAAAAGAGCACTTACGAAACTACAATTTTTAAGCGAACTTTTAAAATAAGCGTAGTATATTTTATATTTTTCTCTGTGTACATAAAGTACATTGTTTATATCATAAACGACGCGGGCGAAATCGCGAGTATCGGCTAGTATGACAGTACAATAGTAAGTAAGTACATGGTCGATGGAAAGTTTGAATTTTAAAAACAGTTTATTACACAATGAACTCACATACATAGTTTTTAATATATATTCACAACAATCACAACAAGAACACCCGTGGATATGAATAAAATAGTTTTATCGCGATGAAAGGTACAATGAACAGCCGATGTGACCTCGGTGCGAAAGTGAAAACCCTTTCGAGTTCGTTCGTGATCGCCGCGATGAACGTTTACTTAGGGGGTGTTAATAAACACAAATACTTACTATTGTAGTTGTATTTGAGGGTCTGTTCGACGTTACCGTTGATACCTACAGTGGTTGATGAACTGATGGGTTCGATTCCATATAACTATTTGTTGTGCTTTGGATGAATATAATATACACATGTATTTTCATAGAAGCACAAATTTACAAGTACATTATCAGCCGTTTGGTTACGTAACTGGTGAAACGTGGGTGTGTATTACACTCCTCCGCCTACCTCTTTAGGATTCACAGGCGTGATGATATCTACGTTAAATAAACATATATACAAATGTAACCAAATATCAACATTAACACATAGTTCTAGCAATCGTTGCAGTAAAGTGCAATTTGCGCACACAGCCGAGTGCACTGACGTGTCCCACTGCAGTATACAATGATTACCTCCAATGGCTCCATTATCCAATCAATTACGGAGATGTGACATTAATCGTGTATTGCATTAAGCGAGGTTAAGCAAAATACAACCTTAGCCACCTGCAATACGGTTCTGTTTCCATTGTGGTGTGTCACGGAGGAAAATGTGCATTCGGAATGAAGTACTAGATGTTGAATTAAGTTTCTTTAACAGTAGTAATAATAATAATATCTTGGGACAAAGCAGTTACGTGGCCAGATGACCTGAAATAAGGTCAAGCCTTACATAGTAACCAATTAACAGTTGATTACACATACATACATACATATATAAATTTCTACATAAGTGTGTGTATAATATGTATTTATTAACCGTATCCGGGCGGAGTAAGAATACATTCCTCGACCCCGTGCCGAGATACATTGTGTCGTAAGAGGCTCTAAACGCGGAACGGCGCGGTCAGTCTCTAGGCACAGCTAAAGCCCTGGCCGCCGATGGGCAGCAGCGTAGAAGGTACGAGACGCTGAGCTCTGTGATCGTTAGGCCACATGCTCAGCGTGAGGATTATGGGGATAACTCCTCAGGGGAGACTTATGTCCACCAGTGGACTACAATAGGCGGATGATGATGATAATGATACGTACTTATATATAAAAAAATTCGCACCCAGCTACAGAACTAACATTCACGCTATCACACAAATGTTAGTCCCGATTGATAATCGAACCCACTGTCTATATTTTCATTAGCGAATAAGCATTGGACCAACGACTTAGTTGGTTGAAGAGGTACTCCATTGTTATTCGGTGCTAATGACATAAAGCTATGTTATACCGCGAAAAGAACGAAGTGTTCCAGCAGTTCACTTCGTTTGAATTGAGTCTCGGTCATTAATTTAGTTATTCTTAGGATAATTTAATATAAAATAACCAAAATAACCTAAATAATAAATATTATTCAGTTTTAGGTAGAAATGTTTTTCAGGTAATTAAAAAGCCCTTCTTCCACTTTCACTCGTTACTCGACCAGAACGAAAATAAATATTTGTCTGTCGCCACTGTAACTTTTGTCTCTTCCGGGAACTGAAACCGGAATATAAAAGCATTCCGTTTAATATTAGTTAGCAATACTCTACTGCCCTTGTACCAGTTGTATCGTTTGCTATTTAAATAGCATCACACAGTTATCATTATTATATCATCACGCTAGGTCTCTTAAGAGGTAGGCAGAAAGAGCCAAGTACCAAATATCTCTACTGTTACAAACCTGTCGTGCTTTTTCTACATTAATCAATATTTTCATGCAATGCAAGCGCGCCGGCTTCGAAAACTTTCGAATCTCCCAACAACCAACCAGTTTCTGACCAATGTGGTCAATATGAGGAGACTGTTGCTCTCTCTTGTCCCTTGCCTTTATCAAATTTCGCTCATACAATATAGCGCAAATTATACAATTTAATTATACAACGGATTTAAGTCTAACTTCGGACACAAGACCCCAACGAGATAAATCCGCACCGTTGGACATAAAAACTTACTCCGACTGAAATTTCAGACGGTGAAAAAAAGTATGCCAATTATAAGTTTAGATTTGAATAGAAACGACTGGAATTCCAAAAGCTGATTATGTGCGAGAAGTTCACTGAAGTCGACTGGCGGATTGTCATAATCAGTGGCCGAGAGCGGTCGCAAAGTTCGCGTAGACAAAGAGGGCAAGGTCGAAGATTGTATCAGTGGCGTTTGAGTACCTCCTCCAGGGGTGCGGCGAAAAGGGAAGAGACGAGATAACAACACTTAGGAACTCTTACAGTCTCGATCCATTTCGCCATATCGGCGTTATGAAAGTAGAGACCGCCATTTTTCACGTGAGTGTAAATCCGAACAAACTTCAATCCGTCTGAAGCGAACGGACGAATAAAACTTTCGAATTTATAATGGAACTTGAGCGCCGAAGTTTCAACGGATCAAAAGATGCAAGACGAGGTTCAAAATCACAGACCGACCTACCGCGATTTCACCGTTTAGGTAAAATATCAAGGATAAAGTTTGGAAGATAGCCGGCAGCTCTCTATATAAAACTTGAAGTGGATTGGGATTTCATAAAAATCCATCGTTTACTTACAATACATTTAGTACAATACATTATGACGGGTGGTGCGTCTGGGAGCTATGCAGGGCCCACTTCTGTTGTGAGCCCGAAAATATTTTTTTCTACTTTCACCTCAAAAAATAACGAATTGGGTTCAGGCGACCCTTAAAGTTAATGAACGAAACGTCCAGAAAAATACTCGAAAACGGAAGCTGTTGTGGTGGTGAGGTCTGTGTTTTTTTGTACATTTTTAATTTTCTGCCTGTTGAGCAAACATCGGGCGCAGTGTTTACTGACGATAAATTCGTATAAAAGAGGGGGAAAGAGCTTGTCACGACCTCTTTAAAATGCGTAAAGGAAGTCCGTTCGGGAATTCGGGTACGGGACGAAATGTGATGGTTTTTTTTTTTTGTAAATTTTATACGCGTTTAATTGAGACTTAAAAGCAGACAATAGCACGGGCTCGCCGTGGACGCGGCCCCTCATTGAAATCCATCGAGTGGTCCCTAGAAACCCTTTGTCAGTTTGTGAAAAATCCCATTCTAATAATCTTCTAGGTATAAAAAAATATTGAGATATAATTGAGAACAGAGAGAGGGTTCGTTTTTGTGACAACTTTAAAAATAGTCGAGCTTTTAAATTTACACATGCATATTTTATCATGGTTTAACGCAACACGTCGTTATCCCATGGATTAACGCCTCAGCCAACGACGTCAAAAGTAATCCCATCATATAGTATGGAATTCTATTTAGCAGTAGCTGTATGGAAAATATAAAGCAGATGCGCATTAAAAATATAACGGTCGTTTGGTGAATAAATGAAAATATAAACATGTGTTTTTGAATACTACGAGTTATGGATAAAATGTAAATCAGAAAACAAAATACCAATTATTATAATGGTAAAAGAAATTGTCCTAAGTTAACATGAGCGCCTTAAAATTCTCCATAATTTAGTTATAGCTTAAGCCTATAACTCTTCTTATGCTGAGATAATATCCGTATGCATTGAACGTTTAAGAAATGATAACGTATACAATAATATCACGATGAAGATTTAGGAAACTACATTAACGTTACGTTACCGTATTATTATAACATTATCACTCGTATTCCATCGCTTAGCACTATATTGAATAGTATGTGAAAAAATATGCCGTCTGAATTTTCTCGTATTGGTTTAAAGTCTGGTTTTACGTAAAGAGTAACTGGTGAAACGACGGAGTTTACTACACTCCTCTGCCGAACAATGTCGGGAAATAAACACGTCAATTTGTTATTTTGAAAAACATATATCTCCATCGAGTAAAGAGGTCGTTGGCATCAATACTTTATAAGCCTGGTCTCGGCGAAAACGAACGGCAATTGACAGACTTTCAACAATATTCGGTGTGTCTCGAGGGAGGGGTCCTTATCCTAACGGGCGTGGATTTGATTAATATCTAAAGATGTACCTTTTAGCTTTTTCAGACTGGTTTTTATTGAACTGAATTATATTCACAATGATTGTAATTAGCAACATAAAAGCAGAAAGAAGAGTAATGATGAATATGTTTCATCTTCTTATTGAGTTACGTATTAATTTTCGAAAAAGTGTTATGAATACAGGGGATTTTTTTTTCTTCATATGATAAAAAATCCGAAACTCTTATGTCGAGGAAAGATTAGGTTTCTAAGTTGCAAGAGATACCCAAACTTGCTGAGCTATCCGAAGTCGCATCTCTTGAAAACTTGGCAAAGGAACAACGTTACTTGTAACTTGAAGACATTACTTCAAGGTCAAGAGCAATTCAGCGAAAATACGCCAACATGACAAGGGCACAGCAACCAGTCGTAAAATGCAATACGAAACAGCCCTAGAAAAGACCAAAAAGAATTACTCTATAAAACTGAGATCACTCCCGTCTGAATGAGACCGTTGGTTGTACCCTTTGATTGTGAAGAATTTTAAATAACAATGGGCTGCTTTAAATTCTTTTCGTTGCCGACGGTACGAAAACTCTCGCAAGCCTTTTAAACGAATTCTTTGGGGAAAATTCGCAAGCAAAAAGAAAGTTGGCTTTCCACGTCGTTGTCCTTTGTAACGGATCCGATAGATAGGTACCTAATTATTTCGATCTTCTGGTAAGTTTTATTTTATTAACACGGAACATCGTTGTTCACGAATCGTAAGTACATATAATTATAAATGTGCTAGACAACGTCCACAGATAATTCAACGTATATACGTAGTTAAAAACATTTACTCTACACGTTCTCCTACGGTTACGGTCGATACAACTTAATCGCGCACCTACTAGTGAGTAGTACAGAAGTAGTAGTGTACAGAAGTGGCAAATGAACTCTGTCTTCTTCTATTAAACATTTCATGTGTATCATCTATACCCACTTGCATACACGTTTGGTTCCGAGCAACTATCGTCTAGATTCCGCCGCCATCGTCGGCAACACATGACGACGGGGATGTATTTATAATATGAGTTAACAAATAGACAAATACTGCGGTAAATCTTGGTCAATATCATTTAATGAAGTTTCTGTTACGTTACAAGAACTTCGCTATCATTTAGATCGACGTAACCAAACAGAGGGACATTCTCACTCGCAATGTAAGAAACTTATGTAACACATCGACGTACATACTTATTACTTTTCAAAAACATACTAACACATAAAACTCCAACTGTAAAAAATGGTTGGGTAGATATGCCACTGTTTGGAAGTTATTTAGCAAAGTTTAGCTCTGCTACAATTCGAGCTTTCTGCTGCAATTCATTATTATAACATTACGTCACATACCTTAAGGAGTAGGCAGAGAGCGCCGAGTGCTTATATCTTATGTGATGTTATAATAATAATAATAATAATAGTGACACACATTAACTAACTAATACAACTAGCCTGAACAGCACTAACAGCTTCAAGACGTGCGGGTACACACGGGATGGAAGAAGGTGAAGGGGGAGGACGGAGGCTGGAGGGTGGAGGAGGAAGCTTTTTAACATTATTTGAACATGATTGAGACCTTGTGTCAAGGCCAAGGTCGTTTCGCCGGTTGCAGATGTCACGTCATGCCGCACTTAGCGTGATTTCGAAATTGGAACACGAACGGTAGCTATTATTTGTATTTGTACCTACCTTATTAGTACTTGTATACAAGATTATAAGTCATATTTTAGGATTAGCATGTTTAATTTTTTTATTAGGAATTTTATAAAAATCTAATTCAATTTACACAGTTATTACAATATGCTATAGTAATTCTGTCTGAAATGTTTTAAAGTATTATTGAAGAACATTTTGTTGGAATTTACGTAATAGCACGCCTGTAATCCTCGAAGAGATAGACAAAGGAGTGTAGTACACTCGTACGTTTCACCAGTTACGTCCTACTGTGGAATGGGTAGTGAGTCTATTGCTATAAACCGGGTACATACATATCTATGCTCCGAGCCACAAACTACAAAATGTATGTTATTAAAATCAAATAGTGACCGACTTGGAATTTGATCACTGTTAGCATAGAATGACTTTATGCATCAACCATTAAAATAACAAGTATTTTATGATAATCTCCTAACCATTCGCCAACCAATCAACCTCTTAATCCACCATTAAAATAACAAATATTATATGAGAATCTCTTAAATTTTCCCTCTAACAAAACCTGTAACTTCGCATAGTTTAAATTTATCACATTCGTTGGAAGGTACAATTACATAATATTTACAAGGATGTATCTACGCCGAGCAGACTTTGGTAGTGGTCTTCACCAGAGAAGCGTTCTTGACTAATAATACATACATTGAAAAACGCAAAGTAACATATTTATTGTACCTACTACATATTAGGAAATAGCTTTTTTTTTCATTTCATTTTATGTACACCGGTGGATCGTTTAGCAGTCCCCCGCGGTCCTGTCGCCCATCAACATTATGTCGCCGTGTCGTCGGAGTGTCGCCGGAAAGGGCGCGCGTGACTTCGCCGTCTTGAGAGCCGCGCGCGACGTGCGCCAGGACACTGATGCACCGCTTAGGGCCGCGACGCGCGACCCTCTCGCACAACGTGCTCGGGACGCACGATAGGTAATGATACATCTCCGTTTCGGAATAGGTACTAGCGATGTGTTACTAACGAAACAGACGTGCGTGTGTGAAGACATTACGTAATTATGTACCTAATGTGTGGTAGAAACACCACAAATCCGTAAAATATAGATCTATTTGACACCCAGTGCTCTTCATACGCCGTGAGGGACCGGACGTGATGATATAGAAATAATAATAATCATAGCAATAATAATATTTACTATTGACATATGACCCAAGAGAATACTAACTTAACATGATGTGCGTGTGAGTCTGTCTGTGCGTCTGAAAAAACGTATGCGTCTCGGGACGCCCGACAGAAGTAATAACTTAAATAAATCTAAGAACTCTTGAGATCCTTTAACTTGAGAAAAGCTTAGGTTATTAATTAAATTGTATGTAGGTATATAAATATGATAATGTAAGTAAAGGTTATTTATTAATAAAATCTTTTATTGACTATAAAATATATTTTATACTTAGTTACAATTCTTGAATATGTAGG
>DWFO01002032.1:0-14467 GCA_018246595.1 Mimoniades nurscia nurscia | reverse complement strand
AATCAAATAGAATAATACATAAAACAAAGAACATAAATCATACATTCGTTATAAATTCTGTTACAATCAATAACCATCAATAAAAAGGCATTATTACAAATTACATTACAACAAAAATAATTACTTACGTGTGTTGTTTTTAATATTACGCTCCTTCTCTCAAACGACGTACGTGCGGGACGCCGCGTTCCCGGTGACCGAGCGGAGGGAGATAACGCACTCTCGCGAATCACTGCCGTGTTCAAATCTATTGCGACGGACGAGTTTTTGATAGTTAGTCAACCTACCCCTATAGTCAACCAACCCCGGTCTCCCCTACTATAGAAAGGTACTTTCCTTGATAAAATCAATAAATATTATGCAAAAGTATACGCTCACCACCTATTCCATCGTGGGACGTAAAAGTAACTGGTGAAACGAGGAAGTGTACTACGCTCATCCGCCTACCTTTTCGAGGATTACAGGCGTGATATTGCATATTATTCAAAATGATTAAAATGTAGTTATAAACCTTTATTTGTGCTCCATTAACGTACCGTTCGAAACGATCACGACTAAATCCCAAAGGGAACAAACGCCTTGACCTACGGAAAATAGCAGAAATGACAAGTTTGCGTTCCTCATATATATATTTGTAAAGGGTTTTTGGGTCAATATTTTTTTTTAGCAAAAGTGTGACTTAAAAATGTATTGTCCAAAATCCTTAAGAATTACCTACAATGTGTATTGAATGTAAGTATCGTTTATTATTATACCATCAATATCAAAAATCTTTTCAATCCCACTGTTGGACACAGGTCTTTTCTCCGAGTGACGAGGGTAGACACAATCTACGATAGCCAATTGAGGTTCAGCTGCTTAAAAATGCCATAGAGATAATTATAGAAAACTAGCTGTGCCCGCCGCGACTTCGTCCGCGTGGAATTCTAAAATTCTAAAAGTATTATGTAAATTATATTTATATTAAATAGCAGACCCGGCGAACTTCGTATCGCCTAACAATTTATGAACCGCACACAATAAACAGAACGCGCACGTTGTTTGTATTGCATTTATGTAAGGCAGATATGTATATTATCTATTATATTATATTATCTATTGAAAAGTTATAGAATTTAAAAGTATATTCACGTCTTAATCTAAAAAAATCTTAAAGTCGCAATGAAAAAAAAAATATGCTTAGTAATCGAGATAAAAACTATCCTATCTAGTAAGCTAGAACAAATACCACACATCTACAAAATTTTATTGAAATCATTTCAGTGGTTTCGGAGATTAACGAATAAACGAACATCGTGACATGAGATTTTTATATACATATAAAGAGATATCCGGATGTTTCAAAACGGTTGCTGATTTATAATGTTTTCCTTCTATTCCAGTAATAATTAATTCGAAATTGGGCAAGGGTTACTGCATGAAACTACATAATTTTATCTTTTAAAATATTTAGTAGAGTATATAAAAATAAAATTATTAACTTACATTGTATTTTGATAATATATTTGCAGCAGTTAAGAGTGCTTGCCCAGCTGTGGGTTTAATAAGCGGCTGTACAGCCATCAATCACGAAGAGTCAACTCCACGTTTCAACCCTCTTCTGAAATTCGATACTTCAGAAGTTCACAAACGCACTGAAGGGTATCGCCGCTAATTTCCTACGCGTGATGATTTACGACTGTTCTGTTTCACTTCGTAAGTGGCAGTAATAGGAAGTTCGTGTAAACATGCGATATAGTAAAGTTTATTGTATTTTCACGGGACCCGATGTTAAAGTTTCCGCTTAAAGTAGGCGTGGTATACAGTGATATTTTCTTATTTGTATACGTACCTACTATGTCTGTTTAAAACGATATGTCATATTTTATATTGTACGGAAATGTTTGGTGTTGAGAAATCTTGACAACATGTAGTCATTGTTATATTTTCTTACATACTTTCACTTGACTTGACTTGACAATGATTTGATTAAACAATTAACGTCAAGATTTCTTGCATAAAACACCACAACTACGAGTATCTGACTGCGCCTGTTCTGATTTTTCACTGGGAGAATAATAATAATAATTTCAGAATATCATAATCATTTAAAATCCATGTTAGTAGCGTAGTAGTACGTCTCCAAATTTCCATGAAGGGGCGGCTGTTTACCGTTTAAGACCGACACTGTAATTATAGGCACAAGGTACCTAAAATACGTCCTACATTGTCGCTTTCCAGACCCTGATAATACTGTACAACTAGTTTAATACAATGCCTATTGTCAAATGATACGTGTTCGCAAAGGTATCGTTCGTTTTCTATCAGGGTTGATTCACGGTAGACGCTTGTTATAATTTTTATTATTATTACACATACCTCTTCGTCCGCGCAGCGTAAAATATTTCGCCACAAAAAAAAATTGTTATGTTCACATAAATTTTTTGCTTCACTCGAGGGTAGAATGAAAATGAATGTACGCCATTATTCTTGTCGTCGTCTCGAAACAAATAAACAAGATAGCTGACGACGTTGTTTTAGCTAGTTTTTTCTCGCACCCAATTCAGCTTGGTGTGAATTTTTAGAAACATCCATATATGTATATGAATTTTTAAACTGTGTTCATGTATATTAAATGGGATGTCACAAAATCATTCAACGCGATAGAGTGACAATTTGAATAGAACCTTAATAGAGGCACACCACATCACAAAAGGAACACTCGCTACTAAACAGCTATTATGTATAATTACGTAGGCTGTAAACTAAGCAAAAATTATCGAAGGTAACTCTGTTTATTAAAATAATAAATTCCGTATATTAAATACAGAAAGAAATAAAACCCTCTTCCTACGTATGATGTACAAGATACGAACTTCAAAAGAGGTAGTTTTATATTCATCTGTTTATTTGTTAGTACAATCTGTAAATTGAAATAAACATCATTAAAATTATATGTGATCGTAACTGATCATATTTAGTATACACGATTCTTTTACTCGTAAAGGATAGAAATTATTATGAAAATTTGTATAGACCACGACCCGTTTTTTAAAGTCCATACACGATTATATTGTTTATTTCAGTCCTCGTCAAAAGGCAAGATGGCGGCCCCCATCACTCACACCAGTCGCTGTAACAAAATACTCAAGCGCTTTCATAGCTTAACGATCCTGCAAAAACGTCTCTTAAAAAATGTCAAGATAGCAACACAAAAGATGTCGTTTTGTTCACGTAATTGGCTTAAAAATCACGTTGCTCTCCTGGAGCATGAACTTTTTGTGACATTCAGCATCCATGTAAATATTAATAATATTAATGTAACTTAACTAATCCAATTTGCTACGGTTTCACGTCAAAACATCGTCTTAACTGATCTTGTTGAAATTCGTGACTGTCATAGCTGGAGCTGTTAATTTGATTGAAAAAGGTTTATTCGTTTCATCTTTACATTATATTATGATTACAACCGGTCATGATAATACTCTGCTATGAAATATAGACTCAAGTACGTACTGATCGGGCTGCAATAGGATTCGACAAACTAATGACTGGCCCGTTGGTGCAGTGGTTAGTGAACGTGACCGTTGCGCCAACGTCGTGGGTTCGATTTCCACCCAGAATAAATATTTGTGTGACGAGCACAACTATTTGTTCTGTGTGTGGGTGTGAAAAACAAAAAAAATATGTATATTTATACATATATACCTATATGTAGCTTATCATCCATCTAGTTACCATAACACAAGCTCTCTTGACGCATACTTTGGGATCAGATGGCTGTGTGTGGAGATGTCCCGCGATATTATTATTATTATTAAACCCAACATCACTTTATCGTAGGTTAAACACAAAAGTCACCCTATAATAAGCCACGGTCCTTTCCATCGTAATGTATTTATATTAAACCTGGTATGTTTACAAAAGCGACTCGGTTCTTTTCATATGAAATGCCTTTTCTATATCCTTTATAAACGCGACTTCAGAGATCACAGGTCTGATATTACTACATATATTACTTTTGCTTCAGAAATTGTTTCAATGCGAAAACAAAAAGGCTATCAATATATTTCAGAATATTTCACAGGTTTTGAAAACACATTTTTTCTTTACATTATGACGAGTGTAGTCCATTTTTTAGTCAATTCTCTAATTTCCCGAATCAAATCCAAAAATTAGCTAACGAGGTTTTAAAAAATCTTATAATCAACGATCTTTAGCCTGTTCAGTTTTTGGGCTAAAATTTCTTTTAAATGTCTGCTTATAAGGTGGCACCCGACAAAGGCTCCTGCTTTCCTTGTAATGGATTTAGCGAGCATTATTATCTGCCACAATAATTTTCATTAATTACTGCTGCGCTATGTACAGATGAAAACAAGTAAGAAAGGCTGGCACAACCTTTGTCTAAATATCTAAATCCATAGTTAGGTACACGTTTGTGTTGTATAATTCAATCTATACGTATGTACGAGTATGTTCGCTGAAATCAGACTAACAGAACTTATTTACTCCTTTTCTGGACTGATAAATGTTAAACATTACACAAGTTAAACTTCATATCGATATCTCTATCCAAAAAAGTGTCGAAAAATTAATTTTACGAGTAGGAGAGCCGCTAAAATATTCTTTATTTAAACCGGTCCTAAACGATCGTATTCATTAATGATATTTAAAATTGTTTGTGAAACGTCGTCCAATACTTCTGATATCCAGAAAACCTTAAATCGTATTATCAGAATACGACCAAGTCTCGCAGCGTCTACTTAAAAGCGAAGGGAAGACAAATCCGAAAAAAAATCTGTCGTGTGAAGAAGCTTAAGGGATCTCAGGATAAAATGCTTAGATTTCATTTACCGACGTCTATTTATAAAGATTTTATAAGGAGCTGAGATATTGACTTAAATCGACGATGTGGAAAGATTTAGGTGCACAGATTTGCGCATCTTAAAAGACATACGAATTTCAGAATACTGTTCTAGAGCTTAATATAATGTTTTGTGAAACATACACAAATGGTGAATTCAACTGTAATGAAACGTATTCTTTACGCATTTTTATACGATGTCAATAAAAACTGTCAATGAAGTAGACTAATTTACTGTAGTTTCTGCAACTGACATATATCCGACAGTCAAATCTACCTCATCGAAGGCGATTATGACACAGCTCAGCGCACCACTGCGGTTCTCTGTGAATATTGCTTTAGCTTGTATGAAATCCATTGATCCCTCTTTAACACGTGTTCATCGCCTGAGAATATAGACGAGCAGCGCTTTGCACAGGAGATACCTCATTACTGCAGTATTAGAGGTATGGCGGTTACCACCAAGCGAAGTGGTGCGCAGCGCCTTGTAATAATAACCTAACATAACACAAGCAACAGCGCGGCAGCCGCAGAGGACTCCGTAGCGTCTAGGGCGTAGGCCTTATACTCATATATAGGATTTAAAATTGAACATCATAGGTTCACCCTTGATCTTTTGCTCTCCTGCTGCGAATATTATAATATATAATCTCGAATATTATATTATAATCTCGCACTACATGAACCCCATTCTGTTCATGGCCTTAACCAAAACAAATACAAACGTAACATCTAGAAAACCATACGCACAAATTGTACATTAACTGAGATAGGGATAAAGTGGTATGTTAGATTGGACAGCAATTTGAAACTTATCACTAAAATATCTCTCACCGCCCCGCTACTCACCGCTCGTCTGCAGTCGCGCAGTTCCGCAAACAGCGGGCGGGCAGCGTTATATTTCAAATTGGATTAATCTCGCTCTTGCCGCGGAATAACAAAAAGATTTCTTCTCAGTAATTACTGCAGACAATCAGATTGACGGTAATTTATTGGCTATGTACAATAAACGTCACTTTAATAGCAGTTCAGAGTCATTGTTGTTTTCCACACTCGTCTCATCTCCCGAATAGAATTTTGTATCGGAAAATATTGTATTTTATATTGAAAATAACGCACAATTGTGTAATTATTTGTTTTTGGTGTAAAAAATAAATAATATCAATTGTGTTAGTATTCAATCATATCATATGAGCTTCTTAAATCTTATAAAAACATTTATTGAACCGATGAGACAAAATACATGTCTCTTTTCATTTCATATGTGAATTAGATAGTTATTAAAAACGGCTTAAGTAGCTAACATATTATTAACAATGTCATGTGTAAACTTGGATAGGTAAACGCTGAAAAAAAATTCTGAAGCGGTTCTATGCTTCCCTGGGCATACTAAAAAAATAGGTCTACCTTTTTATGATTAGGTAACAATTGTTAAACTTCAAGGTGTTGAAGTTTCTTATATACTGTCCAGTTAAAGAGCTGAAGATCGAGCTCGGTGGCGTGCTGTAGGAGAGGTCTTTTTTCAGTAGTGAACGGGACTACGCTGATGATGGTGATGATGATGAAAGGCTTGAGCCTATTTTCATATTATCGGATATAACGGTTGACCACTCAGTTATATCTGTACCTATTTGCACTGAAGTAACATGTTGCAGCATGCTCCACGCTTCCTGCAGCTGTGGGAGAGACACGTCCAGCGGCGTGACTCGAAGAAATTTGCAGCGAAGCTGCCGGCACTATGCATATATTTATCATTATATCCGGACTCAGAGAGTTGTATAAAAAGTGTAATTCGTATTTTAAATACCTTCGAAATTAAAATTACTTAAAATGTAATCTCAAGCATAAATTTGTTTCTAAAAAATTTTAAATAACTTTAAATAAATTTAAAGAGGTAGGCAGAGAAATGTAGAACATTCCCACATTTCACCAGTTACTTTTAAGTCCGACGATGGAATAGGTGGTGAGCCTATTGCCATATACCGAGCACATATCCAGACTCCGAGCCACTACTAGAAAATCTAAATTGGAAAATTTAGTAGTGCTCGACCCGGAATCGATCCCAGGACCTCTCGTTCGGCAGTAGCACTTGCAACCAACCCACATAACCAAGGAGGCAGTGAAACAATGAAACATTGCGTATAAACTTTGAAATTACCGATTTTGAAAATTATAAATGCTAAAATAAATTCAAATATCCTTCGAAGCCTGTTTAAGTGTAAATTTAAGTTTGGTAATACAATCGCGAATGACGTTTCAAATAAAACAAAGCAAAAGTGTAATTTAAGTCAATTTACGAGTAACATGAAAGGGGCACGGGCAATCACAACGTAAATATACGTTAACTGGCGGCCAAACACTACGTGGTCTATTGTTTCGTGAAATTATGAAAAATTGAGACTTTTTAAGTCGCACAACTATAAAAGAAAAAATAAATAACAATACTAGATTAATAATTTGCGTAACTATGTCAGCGATATGAGCTAGGTTGCGCAACATGAAACAATGAAACAATGTTTCATATTTTTCTTAGTTATAATTAAAATTATATGGAGTTTTAGGCTGAAATAGAGGCTTAATCAAAAAGAGTAGACATAGGCAATTGAAAAACGGTAAAAATACAGTAAATGATGATGAATAAATAGACAAATACAATGGCCGTACAAAATTGGGGTAAATTCTTTACACCACCTCGAGCCGTGAACTCTTCGGGCGTTGCTAATGTCCACAGGCGATGGTAACCACTGACCATCAGGTGGCCCATCAGCCTGTGTTCTATGCCAAATAATTATAAAAAAAAACAATGAGATCAATGTAAGAAAAAATCATTGTACCCTATTTATTAGGTGGGATACCGAATAGTGACCGTAAATAAAGCTTTACTGAATAAAAAGTTGCAAGTAACTTCGATAAGCGTAAATTCCACTTTATTGCAAACTTGAGTGCTCTAGCATTAGCTGTAATGTTATAACGAGTAATGGACGGCACTTCTTGGTCCATTGCAACATATTATAAGTAATACGTTGTTAAATTACACCTAAGCGTAATTTCCACCATGACTCCACAAAACCACACCTATATCGTTAAGACGTCCCACTATTTTATAAGGCATATTATTAAGGATATTACGATATTAAGATAGCCATCTAGAACAATTTAATATTCATAAAGTTAACCACTGATATACGCTGTTACTGTATGATAAATTTCTAATTTGATCATGTTACTGTACACGAATGCTTTAAAATTCTGATTACTTATCTATCGCAATTTCATTTTATGCTATTTTTAAGTTAAAATGTATACGGATGTCAATGTGTATCTCATAATATAAGAACTTTTTAAATATTGTTCATTACGTTAATATTGAAATTATTAAATATAAACTTCTACGCAACGTTTATATCTTAAACACGGGTTACACGGGAACGTAGCATGGTGTCTGCGGCTTTGTTACGACGCGCTACGAACCGCTACGAGAGCTCGTGTCGCGTAACGACATTCTAACGAATGCGGCAGTGCTGACGGCTGTAACATCATGCTTTTTTACGTAACAATTATGCTCGCTTGAAAATGTTTGAAATGTACAATTATGTTAAATATACATATGTACATACATGTTTCATTATATTAAAAAACTATGTTTTTTTATTTCAGCGCATACGAGATGATAATTACAGAAAATCACACCCTTAAATGTCATTTTACGAAAATGTATTTTTAAAGTGAAACTTTTATTAATTTTAACTACGTTTTTCATTGTCGGACCGGTGATGTATAACTTTTTAAGTTTAAAATTTGCTTTAAAATATAGAAAAAAGTAAAGTGTAACTTCACGCCTAAAATGCTTTAATCACTGCTTTAAAATATAAATAAATAAATAATAAAAATTATAAGTCAATAATACACAAAATTGATAGTTGCGTGATTGTACACGTTCTTTTTGAAAATGATCTGAAGCCTTAATGAAATGCAGTCGAAAACTGCATTGCACTTTTTCTAAGTATTATACGTTAACATATCAGTAATACTGCCATCTATAATTGAAAAATAGCAACACTTAAAGACTCACGTAGATGGCGGGCGAAGTGCCCAAATATTGGTTGGATAACCTTTAAACGAAAAAGGGGCGATGTATACATACATTGAAACGGCGCGCGTGTTCTGAAGAAACTTTAATCGGTTTAGTAACTCACTAGTCATCCACGGATGTATACGGTTTTCACTCACACTAAGAATTAAACGAAATTTTCTATGCTTTTAGTTTTCAAACAAATAATAATTTACGATAAAATTAGATACATACATTATGAAAAAAATATCATTCATTACGTGTACCACACATATGTATATTTTTTGGACGAAAATGAATTGGCCTCATTTCTTTTATTTTTATCATTTTGCAATGCGTCACACTTTGTACTAATCGGGAGTTATTCTTTAGAGTACATATTTTTTATTTGGTACTGTAGTATTAAAATATTCAAATTTTAAAATTTCATATACTCATTAGGCATTCGCACGTGATAGAATTCGGTGTTCAAAGCGCAACTATGAAGGGATTAGTGTTGCATCTATTTGTACTGAAATACGAGTATCATCATTTAGTGTCGAAATCCTGGGTGATACAGCGATATTTTCACTTTTTACTATTTTTCTTATTATTAAAGAGGATAATATGTTCTTGACGTTTCTCTGAAGCAGATTTAAGGTTACGTTTCTGAAGGTCAATCAAAGTATAGACCAACACCTCTAATTCTAAACATATGTATATGTATATATATATGCATTTTGACTTATATTTCGAAATATTTTTCCGACCTCTTGTTTCTCCGTATATATTACAGTTGAGTATATGTATGTAACGTTCAATAAAAATCTCAGCAAAAACAGATTTATGTACGTATGTGGATTACGATAGTCATCACAGGGTTATATCGCTTCGTCTAGCTCGCTGGGCTCGCGTGCGGAGGTTTCTGAAGTAAGAACGCTTCAACACTGAACCACCCAACAATGACCCCTCATTTTGTTTGCCTATTATTCATTTATGCGATTGTCGGTAAGGATTATTTGCTTGACAGTGTCGTTGATCTAATTAATTCTTACCCGATAATTTAATTATTTTTTGCTCATTAATCTAATTAATTTTAAATTTGCATTAACGTACTTGTCTATTGTTGGGACGTAAATTTGTCATCTACTAACTGAATAAATAACATACGTTATGTATTTCTGAGTAATATACAGTTTTTTACTATATACGCCTGCTTTGTGGTAGTCACATTAAAAGATAAATCTTAAAACGATTATTTATTAGAATTTCTTTCTTTTTTACTAACTGCGGGTCGTAATCATGTTAGACAAAGACCTGTATGTAAAAGATGGATTTTTCTTAAATATAAATGTGTAAAATATGGACTTTTCTTAAATATCTCATGAGTTTATTGCAAATGTTAATCAAATGATTATTCAAGTGTATTTATTTTTAGCTTTATATTAGAAACCGTTTCTTGGATAGAGCGGTTTCTGTTTCTGGTTTGATTCATTGTACTATATTATAACTATCTCCGAGGATGTGTAGATGTAAAAATAATAAAATACAGATATAACTTCAAAGTTATATCTGTATTCTACTTTACGATTGCTTTATAATAAAGTTGTTCTGCAAACAAAGTAACGTGTTAATGACGGTCTTTGTCAATGTAATTAAAACACTGAGAAACTCGAAAGCATTATGTTCACACACATTTTTTACACTTATCTGCGTTTAAAACGCCCAGTTAATGTAGTTTAGCGCGTAGCAATGACTCGCCTTGATGCATGTTAAGTGCAAGGTGGTGCATTGCCCTCTGTCACTGCAGTTTAGTTATGAACTTTTGACCCTACGTTTGTTTAAGCTCCTACTAATGGCTCCTAGTTGGAATTAACGTTAGAATGTTTCGTTTTATGCTAACGCTTAATAGTCATTTATTAAATCATTATTTTAGTTTGATGTAGTTTGATTTATTAAACTTGGAGATATTATTGCTTAGTTATAAATAAATCTGTGTTATTTTATTAACGATCAAATGTTAAAATTCAAATAGCTTTTGGTCACAAATAACATTTTGAACATAAAAATATTTAATGCATTGATTGTTTCATTAATTAGTTTCTGTAGATTGATTCGTGATCAATCAACTTTATGATTGGTTTCTCACTGATTAATTGTTACATTGCTATTATTTATTTTAAATGCCAGAATATAAATTTAGCGCAATGATGTAAAATTATAAGATGTGATTTCGCGTTACATTCTATGTCATGAAACTTGATTTGCAAGTTAGTTTTTTATTTGAGAATTACTTAACGACGTTGTATTAGATCTACGTAAATTACAAAATGATTATATGTAAATAACAATACGTGGTATTATGTGTGTTTTCCCAATTTGCCTTTCCAAACATAATTGTACCATTTACTGGTAACTCTCCAGCAATTAGCTTATCACACGGGACGAATGGAGGGTGTTAAGGGGGGACAAAATTTGGTGTTACGCAATCAATATGCAAATGGTGGAGACGGTGAGCGGTTCTTATCCTGCGACCCACATCTGACCCAAGGACGCGGCCTCGTGTGCACTGGTCGCCCTTTTTACACCAACTGTCAAAACACGCTGTTTTCATATTAATATTTATTCAACGATTGATTGTATAATTAAATCACTTGTTAACAGAGCGATTTCAATATTAAAGTGTTTAAATTATAATGAAAATTTTTGAGCTTTAGCGTTGTTAGTATATGCTTTTAGCAACTCCCCATTGGACAGGGTTCTCTTCACAGAATAATAGAGTTAATGCCATTGTCTGTTGCGCAAAATATGGTCTGGCATATATTCGGTTAAATGCTTTATAACGCATCTTAGTACCAGTCAAAGAACACATGTAAAAATTACATTAGACTTGAGTTCGTTTAAGCATCATTAGTGTGAGTTTAAGGTTAAGAAAGAGGACAAATTATTAGCTGGGCGTTGGAATATATGAATACATCAGGTTTTTATATAATGATTTCACAAGTCACGCAATTGTTTAATTAGCGTTAATTGCTTATTCTATAAAAATTACTTTGTGTGTCACGAGTGCATTACCACATAAAGTCCTATAACAGACACAAATTATTTTGTATGTAAATGTGTGTATGTATAAAGAAAATGTGATTTACATCGATATGAATATAATTAGTAATATATGTAAACACTTATACCCACCTTAAAGGTTTTATATGAAGACACGACATAGGAGGCACCGTCTTCGAGTTCCTCCAGCCTGTACTTTCGGTCGCCGTCCATTCCGAAAATGAATCTCGCACCTCTCGGCAACTCCAGTCTCTCCGACAGCCTATCGAGAAGCGCGTCCATGGAAACCAGGTCTCTGCCAGGTTTAAATCGAAACTCCACGCCTGGATGAAAAGGGTCGCCATTGCGGTAAAATGTGACGCGTCTGGCTTTCCAATAGTTAAGATTCGCGTATCGGCTCGCCGGTTCTGGCCTTGTGGGCCGTGTTGTTATTTCAGATCCTTCTGAGATATCGTCCGGCCGCTGCGGTGGTGACGGCGGGCGGGAAGGCCGCCAATCGGGGTCGCGTTCCTCATCTGAAGCGGCCTGAGGTTCTGGATCCGCAGCCGGCGGGGGCTCGGCAGCCGGAGCCGGTTCGGATGCAACCTGGGGACGCACACGGTGTTGTAAGCGCGGCCTACTTTGCACACGGCGCGACATCTCTCGATACTCCGCGCCGGCCGACTGGACGCCGCGCGCTGCCTCGCCTACACTTCAATCAACTTATAGACATACTACGCGATAGATATTGGATAGATTTCATTCAGGAAAGCGCGGAAGTAGTAAATAATAACTTCATCGCGTACAAGCTTCACATATAACGATGCTACTCTATTTTTTACATTGCTTTATATCCTATCAGCAACTATGGGCAGGGTACCTATAGGATACCTTAAACTCACATTTAGATCACTTTTAAATTTTCAACTTTTTAAGTTGCAAAGACGCGAACAATGACTAATTCTTTTCCATACTGTAATGTTTATCAGATTCTTAGCGTGCAGTGTAGTGTAAGCGAGATATAGGTACTCGATAAGAAATAACGAATAACGAGTTGTCGGCGTTCCAAGCAAGCCTAGCCCACGGGCATTAGGCTTCGATACATAACGTAACCATACAAGCAGAGTTTGAATGAATCACTTCTTTGATTTACTTCGAAAATGCTTTCTATTTTATTACTATTTGATGATATAATTTGATCGTTGAAGGTTATGCTAATGTTAAGAAACTTACGGCATGCGTAACGCTCAATACAGCTCATGTAGCTTGTTTCTATAGTCCTCCTAATATTGCTTTCGTTGTTCAAAGAATAATTGCTTCAATTGTAAGTTTTATGCCATTTTTAATGTAAAATATGTATATGTAATTAATGCTATGTTGACTTGTGATAAACTAAGAAAGCTGATTTTACTGAAATATTATAGAAAAATTGACATATTTTTGCATTTACCCTGAAAATACTTTAAAAAACCATATTAAAAAGTCCTAGATTTTATATTTTTAATTAACTATAATTTTTATAAAGGAACATTAAAATTGTGAGTTTCAGTCAGACTTTAGTGAATTTAATAATAAGCGCAGTTATAACAATGTTAACATCAAGTTAAACATTAGAACAGCTTTACTTTTTGACAAACGTTGCAATTTGTTGACTAATTCTCTACTAAGTTTTACTAGCTATTCGATTTCTGCTTAATGCGTCAAATCGACTGCCGTAATTGAGGTACTAATGCTTTTTTTGTCTGTCTAAACATACATATTTGCCAGTTAGCTATTTAATAACTTTTAGATGCTTTCTCGGTATTAAACTGGTTATTTACGTGTATGTATATTCGTTATATACAACATCTTCTGTATTTTCTGTTTATTTCTCTACATATACACAGATATTTACTACAAAAGTACTTATTTGTTTCCAAAGATCAATGCATTCGTTAAAACGAGACAGCTGCTACCTATGTATGTCTCCTTTTTCAAGTTATGATACTGCCTAAGTGTAGTGTTAGTTTTAAAGTTAAAATAAGGACATGTTTGGAGTTTTTTTTTTATATTTGTGAAAAATACTAATACGAGATCCGTTCTCAGCCATATTTATTTTTGTAACAGTGTAGTCTCTATAATAAATTGATTTAGCAATATAAAGTTTATATGTATTTTTTTATAATTTATGCATTTATAAATAAATCGCAAATAGAAAAAATCTTCTTCTTAACTATATATACCTACATATGTATATCACTGGTCAAAACTGTATATTTTCTTTTGATGCCAGGATAATAGGTAGGTACGATTATGTATTTTTAATAGATATGAAATTTAATATTACGTCTAGCTGACTCTCTACTCAAGTAGAGAATGTTTATACATACATTTATTATATAGAATGTTCATACATTTATTATTTTATTTAGTTAAATAAAAAAATCTGTTTACACTATTAAACATTTCGTTTAAACAGAAGGTTTTAATATAGGTACATATGTATGTTCAAATAAATAATTGTTATTGTGTATTTCCTTACAAAATAGAAG
>DWFO01002031.1:0-14471 GCA_018246595.1 Mimoniades nurscia nurscia | reverse complement strand
GTCGAACACTACAAAATTTTCTAATTTAGATTTTCTAGTAGTGGTTCGGAGTCTGGATATGTGCCCGATGCATGGCATTAGGCTCACCATCTATTCCATAGTGGGACGTAAACGTAACCGGTGAAACGTGGTAGTGTTCTGCATTCCTCTGACTACCTCTTCGGGGATTAAAGGCGTGAACTTACGTTTACGTTTAAAACTAGCATACTCTTATAATACTTAAGCGTTTAATGTGGGTAGTCGTACAATATTCTCACTTCACGAATGACCGCTACATCGCTTGATTTGCAACAGTATCGCTTATTATTATATGGAAGCACTATCTATCGTCTTATACAGGACTTCGCTTACATAAATAAATGTTGTTCTGTTGTTTATACTCTGTGCACTGTGCACTGCAAGTTGCAGAAGTTACACACCTTGTAACGCCAGCCACAATGACTAAACATTTCTAGCTAACACCTTCATTCAAACGTAAAAGTTATCAAAATTACGTATACTCTATATGAACGTTAGATGTGTGTTACACTGTTATTTTGTTTCATCTCTGTTGTTTATTTCATCAGAAGTAATTAATGTGATTTGACTTTCTATTTCTCGACCTTGATAAAAAGTTATCTAGACACCAAATTTCGTTGATCAAATTCTTATGTTTCAGAGTGATAAATAGATAAACGATGAAATGTTTAGAAGCATTGTTAGTCCTTCTACACTGAGTATTCTTTACGAAAAGTAGATACATACCTAAATATTTTACGGGAAAATTTTATCCTCGTACATGTTTTAATACAAGTTTAGTTACGCTCAAACGACTTTGTGAGTGGGCTTCAAATGATATTACACGGAGATACACTTTGATAACATTCTTTAAAGGAAACTACCAACAATTTTGGTATGATGTCACGTTTTAAATAACATCATTTTTACTCAGATCTACATATTTTATCACCTTTTACGTCAAAACAAATATACCTATTTCGTATAAAGTATTATTATATTGTATTGACTGTTCGAATGTATTATAATGTATTGACTGTTCGAAGAATTTGACTAATTTACTTAATAAACAAGCGTATGAAGTGAACAAATACAATAGTAAGTAGGTGATTTGTGTTCTATTTCTGGAATTTTCCACAAAGCAGGTAACGTACCTCGGTTCGTGGCTACACTTATCGAGATGTCATTCAGCCTTAATAACCTTCGTGGGGTTAGTATACTGTGAAAGAAACCAAATTGATAACAGTAAAAACTTCGATCAAACTCGCGTGAAACTTTTACTTTAATAAATTAGTAATATTCACTTCCTAATTCGTTTCTTTAAAGTATCTTGTCCATAAACGAATTTTGTCTGTGGAAATGTCATGGTAGATTATTGCTCAGTAGGATTAATTTTAATAGATAAAAAAACGAAACTTTTTAAATATATTTCTTGTATAATATGCTAATAATGTTATCTTCATATCTGTCAGACGACAACATTGTATATGCTAATATATGTTAGTGTTCTCGCACTGGGATTTGTAATGAAATAAGTATGTATGTAGATAACCTATGAAAATGTTGATACGACTTGATCGACAAAACTTCAAATGATATCGTTCACGAAGCAGGTACTCATAGTAATGAGAAATAGCAATAAATCAATATTATTATCTTTCAATAATAAATATGATAAGGATTTTACGGAACAGACAAATTATGCAAGTGGGTACTGTGTAAATTAGCTGGTTAAAAATGTCGTTTACCTAACTATTAAGTCTAATGTTACAGTTTTGTGTAACTCTAGATAAAAAGATAATTTATTCTAGATAAATGCAGGTATATAAATATGTATAATACAAAAACGGATATTTTCACCTCCGTGCCAATACTATTTGTTGTTAATACGTTATCACTTAGAAATGGTTTCTACGTAGGTATATACTATGTACATTCTCATTTAAGCAAGATTAAGATAACCAATCAAATTTTGTTGTAACTTCGAACAATACTGATATTTGTCTTCATATTTAAATACCTACCTACGAACTGAATCCGACTCGTTAGTGACAGAACAATCAAAACGTCTATTGAATTATACGGTAATATTACTTACTTTCCCTTAAAAAAGTCCGATATCTGACTCATTTTCCAGAAGATCTGTAGGAGCAGCATCAGCAGCGTATGGTTAATCCATGTATATAGCTTGTAACAGCTATCCATAGTGTTTCCTCCCTCGGAACCGCACAAAATCCTCATGAACGAAACTTCAGTCATCCGTCACACATACGTCGTGTATTAGCGTGAGAAATTCGAAAATATTTAGCGCGCGACGAAATTAAAAGGCTAAATTTGTCCACAACGGTATAGCAGAAAGCGTGTGGCGAAAAACGTGCAGCGCACCGCCAACGCAAGGGTAGTTTGCCGGCTTATCAATTGAGTTGAGTGCCTTGAACGAAAATAGCGTTAGACGGAGCGCTCAACGGCGAGCTTGACCGCGCTCGATCACCGGTGCACGCGAACTGAGCGACGGCCATGAGAATACCACCACGCCGCGCCACTGATGACGACAGATGACTCAGTACATATCGAATGTTTGTTCCACATCGAGGCTAGCGCGCGGCATTTAGCTCTCGATCCATCAAATTCAACTCCAAACAATAAACACAAACGAAATTCATAATGAGTCGTTAGGATGTTGTTGTAACAAACACTGATTTTAATTACGAGTTTCAACGTTTCGGTACCTAATAGGAATATCGGTGTAAGTTTCAAGTCATTAAATTCCAGATTAAAGATCTTCGATCAGTACAACTTTATCATCATAATTGTCATTAACCCTATTTTAAAGGCCCACTACTGAACAATACAAGTTAATATACAATAGTACTTTTACAAATATCGCACACCAATATCTAATATCTGCTCACTGGTATTAAAGATTTATTCTATAAATAAAACAGGGCCCAGGTTCGATAACAGTAATAAAAACGTGTCTAAGTATGACATACCTAATTGTATATTACAACTATTTACAACTGACGTAACATAACGTCGGTAATCTCCGAAGTGGTAGGCAGAGGTGTGCAGTAAGCTGCCACATTTCACAATGCACGTTTACGTTCCACTGTGGAATAGGTGATGAGCGTACTGCCGTACGCCGGGTATGTACCTACCCAAACTCCGAGGCACTACTAGGAATTTCAACGAGAAAATTGAAGTTATAAAAATCAATAAGCACACGAAACGGGATTCGAACACAGGACCTCTCGATAAGCAGTTGCATATTCAACGACTTATTCCAATTTATTACTACGGTTTTTTACAGGCTGTTATAACTACCACCTAATAATCAATAATGCCCCTCCTTCGTATCAATAAGTAAAATCAGCGATTTTAGTCATATTGTTCTGGAAATTCACAGAACTGTTCGTGGCGCCACAAGTCTGACATATTCATTAAATATGTATATTTTACAACGGCAGTTCATACTCTTTGTTGTAGTCGGCATGGCTTAGCTGTAACGAGGTTATTCCAAAAGGTTTCTACCATTTAATAGTTCAATGTTCACGTAGATTACACCTATAAAAGAAGTATCGCTGAGCCCGGCTGAGCACTATATTACTGATTGCTCTAATCTACTCTACTCTACTCTTAGAAAGTTGTAGTGTATATCTTGTTGGTGTGACAAATAAAATAAATAAATAAATTTTATAAATAAATAGGTAGTAAGGCTTTACACCGGGCATGAATCTAGACTCCGAGCTATTATTAAAAAGTTCAAGTTAAAAAACTGAACTCTACATAGGACCTCTCACTAGGACCCGTTAGTATTTTTGATTTATAACATTTTACGGAAAAGAAACAAGACTGTACTTAAATAATTAAGAAATACTTACTTACGTATTTGATTATTATTCGCTTCTTTCTGATTGTTTTGATTTATTTTCTTACTGTGTATGAAAATAATAGTTTTTAGCTTCCCACTCCACAGGTTCGAGGTTCGAATCCTCGCGCACACGTTTTTAAGATTACCAGTACCAGTGTAACGGTAAAGTGAAACAGCGCAAGGAATCCTAAGCGTCTGAATTTTTCATAATTTCCTTTGAGACGAGTGAAGGTCACCTAGTTTGACTGCCTCGTTGGTCGTGTTGGTTGCAAGCGCGACTGCCGATCGGGTGGTCCATGAATCAAATTTCGTATCGGGCACTGCTGGATTTTTCTATTTTAGATTTTCTAGTTGTGGCGCGGAGTGGCAATAGGCTCACCACCATACTGGGGCGTAAACGTAAGTGGTGAAACGTGGGATTTTTCTACATTCCTCTGCCTACCTCTTCGGGTATTAAAGATGTTACGTACGTCACGTTACAGGAATTTATACATAATCTTAAATATTATTGTACAGTTTTATTCTGTATTTTTTTGCAGTATTTCTATTAAAAGACCTTTGTCGTTATTGTCATATTATGTAAATAACCTACTCGTACGTACCCAGCTAAATCTGTAATTTTGATCGCATGTTTTTATTTTTGTCGTATTAAAATTGATTTTGGCACACTTTCAACGTTTTTGAAGTGCGCCATAAAATAAAATACTACAAAGCTTGGTAGAAACTTTTTGTCTTGTTGAATGTTAAAATAAATGTTTTCTCATATTCAAAAAGTTACAAGCGGATTTAGGTTGGCGAAACTTTAAAAAGTCCCAGAGCACCGACAATAAGAATAAATCTTAGTGAATTGCCAGTGTTAATTTATTTATAAATTGTCAAAATATATTTCTGCTTAGGCAATGTGGCAAATAATGGCTTAAAAGTTTTTTATTCTAAATGACGACTCCTGTCCAACAGTGGGAACATCAACGAATTGATGATGTTGATGGTGAAAATAAATTCAAAAGCCGTTGGTTACATTACAGTAGTTACATTCACAAACCAAAAGTTATTTTTAATGTTATGTTATTATCCATTATAAATATATCCAGCCTCAAGTCAAGTCAAGTATATACTTACAAATGTTCAAAATTATTATATTTTTTAAGGAATATCTTTATTATAATCAAAAAACAGTTCAATTCTATTTAATTTTCCTCATTAAACAAAATAAAACACGCTATGGAATAATATATGTATTTGTTATTTTTTCATAATATCACCGGATTTACATACAATATTAAACGTAACTTCACGCCTGTAATCCCCGAAGAAGTAGGCAGAGGAATGCAGAACACTCCCACCGTTCACCGGTTACGTTTACGTCCCACTGTGGAATAGGGGGTGAGCCTATTGCCATGCATCGGGCACATATCCAGACTCCGAAATACTACTAAAAAATCTAAATTAGATAATTTTGTAGTGTTCGACCTGGGAATCGAACCCGGGACCTCCCGATCGGCGGTCGCACTTGCAACAAACACGACCAACGAGGCAGTTATACATACAATATTGATTTGAATAAATAAATACTTTTCAGCAAAAACAAATATTTATTCAAGTCATTATTTTGTAGCAACTGTCATCGACCATAGATTACTGTTAATAGGTCATATTCTTAATATTCCCGCCTTTTTATGAAATGAGTTTAGCATCGTGCTATAGCGTTCTTTATTCGTTCTTCTCGTTATTAGTTTTCAGCCAATTATGTCCCGTTTAATCCCATTCTTATCATTTGAGTTTATAAATACTGCCTCATTGCTTAAGTCTTTGACATACAACGCCCTCAATATCTTTAGTGCTTCATGGCTAACAACTGCACTAACAGTCTGGAATAGATTACGGAGTGGAAATTTTTTACAATTTCAAATAAAAATGATCGTCTCGTTTCTTGTTGTAGTTTTTATCTTTAAACGGCTTGGATAATTAACGTGCCATTAAGAGTAATGACACACAAAGATAAATTTGCAGATATGGTTGAACAAGAGATAATATTACTAGTCAAGAATTGTTTGTTTAAGCAAATCATTCTAGATTATTTTCGAAAGACATATTGAGTTCGTAAAAATATTTTTATGCATGTCTAAAGAATTCGGAATTCCATTCCACAAAGATAACAAATAGCGTACCTACATGATGATCGTTACTTGAGCCTTGTCACTTGTGAAAAACTTGTTCAATTTTTAAACAAGTCTGCATTACAGCAAACATTAGTTACATCAGACAGTCTCTCGTTCCTAAATTTGTCGTTATCAATATTTTTTTAACAGATAGATAATTAAAAATAGTTATCTTGCTTTGTAATTTTAGCTATGTACATATTTTTCTAATACTTACATAATAATTTATATTACTGTACGTCTATCGGTCATATAGCCGTTAATTAGATCTACGACGATTTACAAAAAATTTATTAAGAGAGCGTTCCATAGATAATTTTAAAACGGGAAAGCCATAGATAGACTTTATAATTAAAAAACGGTGGATCAACTGTTATGTAATACAAGCATGGAGATCATTATTGTAAATTAATTGATTATTGAAATAACTGTTAATACATTCTGTATAATCTGTGCCCATAAATGGTTTTGTTTGCAAATTTTTGACACGGCTTCTTTCGACATGCTTTTCTAGTTAGCCATTCTATTTGATACAAAATTATTTTATTTTTACAATAGAATAAGATTAAGTAGTATCTTTATTATATATTTGCATTTTAATAATCTTATTCCTCAGAGGACGCCTTCGTCCACCGGTGGACTGCAATAGGGTCATGATGATGATTAATAATCTTATCCTATTTCTATTTGATATGATTTTCATTATCTTGTACCTAATCCCGTAAGAAGTAGACAGAAGAATGTTAAACTTTCCCCCACGTGTCACATGTTACGTTTACGTCCGTTGTAATAGACGGTGAGCCTTTTGCCATAGACCGGGCACAAATCCAAATTCAGCGCCACTGCCAGAATTTATAACTGGAAAATTCAATATTCCCGCGGGATTTCGGACCTAGGGCATTATTGTATTTAATAATAAGACGTGTATCGAAACAGAATTATAATATATCAATTGTATTGCAAAGTGTGTAACAGTATATTAAATTATGCGGGTACGTGATAAATATTCGTATTCGATGAACAAGATTGTCTTCGTCTATGTCTATTCGATGGTGTTGGTGATTTATACGGAAGCCATATTTCATCGCGATGTAGAACATTATGCAAATAATGTGCGCCTAAAGCGATACACTTGACACCTCCACGTAACTTTACTGCGCAGTACTGCTGTCGATCTTCGAATGAAATTTAAATTCCGTTTGCGTTGTATTCGAAGAAAACATACATGTAACTTAAAACGCACATTCGCTGTGCTAATGATATTTCAGTAAAGCGGCTATCGTATTATATTAGAAATGGAAAAAGAAGTCTTTGTATTCGTTTCTGTGCAAAATTTTGCACAGTAAAGAATACATTGTGAAGAAGTGCAGGAGAATAAAATGTATTCATTGAAAATTCTACATAACAAATGTATGAAATTAAATCGAACAAAGTTTCGTTTGCGCTCATACTGTCAATGTCAAATATATAATCTGTGGTGAAACATTTGTACACAGTTTACTCGACGTGTGTCTAGGTTTAAGGTTTTATCATCACCATCCAGCCTACTCCCGTCCACTGTTGGACATAAGCCTCTCTAATAGCACGTCAAGGAGCTCGATCTTCAGCTGTTTTCATCCAACCGCTGCCAGACACTTTGCGTACCTATATCGTAACTCCACCATATCTTCACAGTGTATTTTATTAAGGAACGTATGATTTTCGTTGAAAAAGTAAAATATTAATGAGTTTCCATCTAAAGTTGGCCGGCACTCGATAATATCCTTTACAATTTAGGTATTTCAAGTTGGCAATTTCCAATTGAAGCCACTGAGAGCCCTCTCGGTTCAATTTATTGCGAAATTGACAGAGTCAATGACTTAAGACATGGTTTGGTAAATTTTGTAACAATCTTAAACAATTCTTTGTAACGTGAAGTGTATACTGTAATGGACAAAAAAAGTATAATATTACGCTACATTTTGCCTATTTATGTTTGCTGTTTATATTGAATTATTAGGAATATTATCGTGAATACATTTGAGTATAGGAAGCAAGTGTGATGCTGTAATATCATAGCGGTCTGTAAACATTACTGTTTTCTACTTTATTTCAAACTACCCTACAATAAAATAATAAATCGACCACCTCTCTATATGAGTATTTATGGTTCTATTGCTACGATCTAGATTGACCCGTACCTATATACGCTTGGTATACGGACAATACAATAGGAAAGCGTAGACACTTAGCGTAGACAGGAGTTTTTTTCAAGAACATTACATTGAAATAACTTGACGTTTCCGACCGAAAACAATTACTGAAGAACTTCTCTCACACTGTTAGAGCTTTTCTCAAGGAAAATTTATATTCCCAGGTTGTTTTGGTACGCTGTTTTACAACCAAACATACATATGTATATTCGTTTCGTTTGTAACAACATTGAAATTTAATAATTAATTTCTTTGCAATTTACTTTTTGTCTGAGTACAGGTATAAACATGTTTTACAATTGTATATGTTTAAGCGTAACTGTATTGTATAACTTCTTAGCTTTAACTTTACATAAAGTTTTTTGTATAAAACATTCCGATGTGACATTTATGCATAAGTCGCAAATATTTATTTCAATATGAAAATTACAATGGCGTTATATTGACTCATATGATCAATAATGATGTATATCCAAGTATTCCGAATATATAAATGTATAAAATATTATACAAAGAAGATAATGTTTATTTGCGTTAAAAGTATATTTGCAGAAATGCTATCTACATGGTTTTATGGGTTGATACATGTGCTACAAGAAAGATCCTTGAAAAACTTATTCTTCACATGGAACAGACTAAGGAATAATAACCATAACGTTATTTTAGGACATCCCTTGCTTAAAATCGCGTTTTTATCGGATATTCCACTGAGACAGCTGTCGTTCTATTTCTGTAACGGGGGAGTTTCATCTCGTATAGCTGCTGTGAGAATGTTGAACAATACTTACGACATCCAATGAATGTGGGGCTATACTACTTTATTTGTGAATATTGTGTTCTGCTATTTCCTTGTTTTTTTTTTGTTATTGCGTTAAGTACAGAATACATTTTTGGTATATACAGAAAGCGGAAGAGGAATGGACTGTTTGAAGATTCGAAAACCACAGAAATATGTCGAAGGAACACCGAGCGCTCCGTTGTTATATCCTTCACAGCCGCCTTACAATCCCGATATTATTTATGAAAATATTGAAGTACTACAAGCAAATATAGACTCCGCGTGGAGTTTCTCCTATAGCACGATGCAATATATTGGTAACGCTAACGGAGGTGATGAACATTGTGAGTGGGGGCGCCGTTCCCTGTACGAGGGCGTCAACTGGATGCCGCCGGTGAGTGCGCAAGTATCTTAGGTTGTGTGCATCCCGGCGCACGCAACCCGCTACGCACCGCGCTTACGCATTGTTGTGCTGCCATTTATATAACGTGTGTGACGCTAACGAGATGCAGTGCTAATACGTTGTGTGTAAATAATATTAAAAAATTTACATCCTGAATATCAAAAGTGCTTGTTTATTTATGTTATAAACATGTGACATTTGTTTGAGATTAATGTGAATTCATCCCAGAATGCATCAGGCGCATGTACGGACTTACGAAGATCTATTTCGGAACGCGGACGTTAACCGTATTCGTCTAAGCGCCAGTTCATTTCGAACAAAAACATGCGTGAGGTCGGCCGCGGGGGCTCGCTTGTTGCGGCAACCATAGCGGCTTTGCACAGTCGGTCAGTTGTAGATCCAAGGCATCGACCAGTCAAATCACATCCGACTACCGCGGGGGATAGAAATGGTTCGCGTTCCTTGAATGAAGCCGTATTACAAGACCGCTCACGACGCGCTTCCGGTGGTAGTGAACGGCCGCTTTCAACCGCTTCGGAAGCATCGGAACGCGATTCTACTTCCGTCCAGTCCAGCGAGGAGCCACCCCTACACGACAGTACGTAATACGCGTTTAGTGGACGAGTCACTGACGTAGCTTAGTACTGGAACACGGCCAAGCTTTAAAATAGAGGCACGTCGGTGACTAGCACTGAGAGTTTGTCGCGCAGTGTCGTTTATGAGGAGCCTCATGTCCGACCGCGAGTATCTCACTGAGCCCCTTGACGAGGAGGAGGAGCGCACGGCGGAGGGCTACGGGCACCCGGCCGTGCGCTCCTATATGTACTCGCCTATGGGTGAGTTAGCGTCGGCTGTGAGGCTTCTTAATAAATATGTGTAAATTCGTGGTTTGATTTGTTGTTTCGTGACAGGCGGGGATTCGGACAGTCCTGATGAGGCAACGGTAAAATGTTCAACATGGACGGATCGCACGATACCCGCTCGGGCGGATTCTTCTGACACCGAATCCACCTCTACCAGTGAAGAAGACTCCGATGGCAGAGAATATGCAACTGGAAGAAGCGATGCTGATTACCATACGTTAACACCCTGCAAAAAAGCAGACAACTCGACCCGTTGCGATGACGATTTTAAATGGATGCCTAGTGGAGAAGTGATGGATGACGCAGATGAAGCTGTCTCGATGGGGGCCCGAGCCGATGATTACAGTTCTACAAGTTTAGACCGAAGGCGCCGGCAGTCGGGTGATCGCAATGATCGCGATAGAAAATCTAGGTCATCAATGTCCACAAAGCCACCCCAACATCCGTCCAGCGTACGCGTGTCGCCGCGACCCCGCCGCTGTCGTAATGAGGAAACGCCAACGGACCTGCAGAGGAGATGGAACTCTTACGAACAATTTCGGTGGCCAGAGGGTGGTTGGTGGCCACCCATGTGTTGGTGTCACGGACCTCCCGTCCCACCGCCACCACCATGCTGTATGCACGATCGTGGCTGGCCTTCGCATCCTTCGCTGCCCCCAATGCCCGCTAGATCGTATAATAAGGTACTATAATAGCGCTTAAAGTGATATATTATGTATTACGCAAAAACGCATCTTGTGATTTTCAGAGACAAATGGTTGTGAACATTGCAGAGATTGTTTGTGGTTTTGTTTGGTTTTTTTTTGTATATACCAATCGCCGTCACTACACTTTGCAATTAGGAGGAGCGACGTAACGTATAAGATGCTTAATGCTAAAAAAATATTTGTTATTTATTTGGATTAAAAGTGATTGTGTGAAGCTACCTTACTAAGCAGCATTGATTTCAACTGAAACATTATGTAGATATGTTATATTTGCATATAGCTATAATATATTTTGGTATTTTTTAAAGGTTAAGGCCATTAAAAATTAACTGACACAATTACAAAATATACGATACATATTTGTTAAGTAAAAGCTTACAATATGATTATACAGTACAGTACAATAGTTCCTTGAATATATCTATGAACATCTGTCTTTCTAATTCCATCGTAGCTCATCAAGATTTATAAATGATTAATGCTGGAACTCAATGAAAAGCATGGCGATGTCGCGATTGGTACCTGCGATGATACTACATAATGTACTAGACTTCATGTATTGCACCTTGTTTGTAGAATGACGCCGAGGAACGAGTGCGACGGCTGGAGGCTGACAAGGAGAGTCTGCAGCTGCAGGTGCAAGTACTATCCGAGCAGATATCCGCGCAAACGGACAAGATGGCTGACCTCGAGCGCTCGCTGCACGACGCCCGGCAGCGGCTCGACGACACCGAGCAGAGGCTGCAGAAGGTATTACAATTAACAATTGTCGAAAGAACTCAATTTTCGTAGTGCTTCCGCATTCACATTCTATCAATACATTTGACGCCATAAACGTATTTTATTCATCTCTTTACACCAACAATTTAAAAGCGAACCAAGAGTATGCTTTAGTGGGTTTTTTCTTTGTACCAATGAAGAATATTTTATTAGTAGAAGGGTATATTTAGGCCTGTAGGCGGTGTCCATGAACTGTATATTTCTATAAGGGAACGTTGTGCTCGTTTGTGACTTTAAGAACCTCAACCGTCTATGTTTGTCTGAAACGACGTTTTGTATGGCTCTGTTACCTTTTGAAGTCAAAATATATGAATGCATGCTTGTGTTTGACCAGATTCTTTGACGCCGATCTATTCTTACCTATCTTAACATTCGGTAACGATAGAAGCAGGAGATTAATTCTGTAGTCTCCCTCTTTATTTAGTGCTTTAAATATGCGTATCATGCTTGAAAATACCCGTTAGGCTTGGCAATAAACAGTACATGCAAGGTGGTTAGCTCTTTAGCATTCAGGGCGGCCTATATCCCAATGGAACGATTATTGAATAAACATGATTGGTGTGGGTCGTACAATTTCTAGCGCGCGCCTCGCTAACTTCCACACACCGTCCAACCCGAACAATGCGAGGCAAATACATATCACGCAATCAATTCCGCATCTAACGAAGATCTTTTGCTCGTAATATTAACAGCATTGTTATTGTAAAATATACCGTTCAATATAAAATCAATTGGAGCAAAGGCCGAAATTATCATTTAGATTCCGAAACACATTAATTGTGCGCTTCCCATTGTTTCAATTAATCGTTGACGATAATAATAAAACATTTTAAATTTTTTTTCACCACTCACATATATCTTGTAGGTTACCAACATGAAACAGAGTTTATCATCGTCCGTTCTATTTGTAACTATTAATTTAACGGTACGAAAGTCTGGTTTTCATCTACAATCAGCGCAATTTGGCGCTCTGTACGTACGTGGGTTAGAATGGGCCACATAAAAGCAATGGTGAGTCATGGCAGGTCTGCACCGCTAATAAAATCAACTGTCTACTAGAGATTCGTTTCGAGGACAATCATATTGAAACTTTAAGGTGTATCAAAATAATGGAGATAAGTTATGTTAATCATTATCCACTTATAAACGTGCTAATAAATATCTTGGACATACAAAATATACGATCGATCTCTGCGGCAGCATTATGTATAGTGTTTTGTCTTACAGTAATCGTAGAAGCTCACAAAACATTCTGAAATGTATTCTGTACTACAACTGACTGGAAATAAATTACATTAGTGTGGAGTAATAATTTTCCCGTTACTTTGTATTTGCCTTATGTGTTTATTTTAATTTTAATACCTTCAAAAGTTTGTACTAGTTGGGTACATTCTCTTAACGAAAACTGTTTTTGTGCTTTTTAAATCTGTAAACGTTATAAATATTTGCATCGATTACATTCACAATAGAGTTGTTCATGAATGAACATGAATGCTAGTTAATACACTTTTTTTTAAATGCTGATAAGAAAACATTATCCATACTTTGGGCTTGTCCCTCTACGCACAACAATAAAAAAACCTTCAATTGTTATTTCTTCCCATTTATATGACCATACATAAATGTAAAAAATTAGCAAGTGAGAGTAATTGAGAAAATATAACTCGTGGCTCGTGTGTTCAATTTTGCTTCCCATCGAATTTCTGGCGTGTGCATCCAATATACTCTACACCAAGATTACTATATTAAACGTAACATCACGCCTGTAATCCGCAACATGGTCGGCAGAGCAATGTCGTACACTTGCGTTTCAAAACTATGTATATATATTACCACGCAAATATCCGTACCTGTTCTTCTAGTTCATTGAAGCATTACGCAATTACGAAAGCCCGCTGCGCACCGCACCACATATCCGTTTTTATTACCGTACCTACGAGTTAGCATCTGTTTACATCGAAATGTCTGCCGTCGGGAGCCTAATGATAGTATAACATATCCGTACCGATACCCTATGTGTGTATGTTGCAAGTAAGAACAAAAAAATAACATGGAGAACGTTCAAGGTGCTAAGATAATGGCTCGATGTTCTATGTAGGAGGTGTAGTGCGTTATGTGTCTCTAATGTACCAGTGGGCCATCTCGTGGCGGAGGAGCTTCGTATTAAACGAAACGTGATAAGAGTGAACACGAATGCCGCGAACATGAAACTTCTGATTGTTAAAGTTGCTCACCGTCGAATAGGGCCGGCGTCTGTTTATATACACTCGGCGAACGAATGTTTTACGTTAGTCCAAATGTGTATTCCGGATTTATTGCTTGCTTGTTTTACATGTGGATGCGTATATATGTACCTACGTGCTGAATAACTGCTGTCTTTGAACGAATTAAATAATAGGTTTCTTTTCCTGTGTTATTATAATAATAGTGACAGATTCGGGAATATAATATGTATGTATGTATTTACAATGTTCATAGCCTCGTCGGTGAATGATATCGCGAGTAATTTCATTGTTAACTTTATTGCGTCTCTTCGGGAATAGAGTTATTTAACATGGATTTAACGCTTACTGTATTAAATTATTATAGTTTTAGTCCATTGGAATAAAGTGTTTCGTAGCCTTGTAAATATTTAGATTATACAGAAAATTGTATAGGATTGAAAATTTGAAGTCTTTAAATTCTAGTGTTGTATAGTCAGATAAATAATCTGTACACTGT
>DWFO01002030.1:0-14474 GCA_018246595.1 Mimoniades nurscia nurscia | reverse complement strand
TTATTTATTTATTCAAAACGTGTATTGGCCCAAACAGAGTATTATTATTTTGTTGTGGTATATTTAAAGTAATCAGTGTGGTTAACAATGGCTTACTGTATTGTTTACAGAGGTTTGCCATGACGCACATTTTACGAGCCGCATAAACGTAAAAACCGTTTCTATAATGTGCCATCGGAAACCGAGCGGCAATGTTCTTTTGAAACAATAGAATGCATCTTGCAAGTTTTTGTTTCACGTTTATACCCCGTAACGTTTCCTTCCTTCGTGATTAATGTGTGTTTTTCTATTAAATCATCATACATACACACACTTACTGTTTTTTTTTACTTTTTTACTTACTGTTTTTATAAAATTTAAATTGCTCTTTTTTACTGTACAACATACGTCCCGTATATATTTATTATGCGTAATAAACTAACCTGTACTTAACTTCAAGGATTTGTTAGCATTTTTCCTGTTACAATAATAATATTTTGAAAGTGTGGTAAATATATTTGTGTAACTTTCAAAAAGCGTCATGTTATCGCGCGGCGTTCATTCACGAATTGTCGTGGCATCGCGGTCACGCGAGCCGAGCGCGTTAATAAGTTTTAATTACAAAGCATGTAGTCGCGAGATGAGTGCATGAAATATCATGACAACCACATATGTAGCTTCAAATAACACAGTTGTTTCGAGTCTATGATAATAATGATAATGTTTCGTTTGTTTGTTAAGCGCCCACCAGCGTTACTCGTTTGGTTATGCCATTTAGGGTGGTGGAACAGTCCGACGATTCGCCTGTTGAAATATCACTCATATGATAATTTCTGCATTGAAATAATTATAATAATTATTATGGGTACCGAATAATTATAACTATAAATATCTTTATCAGCCAAATAGTTGAGGCTGGTAATAACGTGCTATTGGTGGACTAAAAAATACATCTTTATGCTCAGGATTAGCAGAGATTTTACCAGTTACAGCATCGATAGAACAGACACTAATAACCTCCAAGATATTTCCTACACTCTTAACATGAAAGAAAATTCCATGTAATGAGAAGTTTCGAAGCGATCTGTAAGTGAACATAATTTACGTCACGAGGAAGCCACTAAGGATGTACCAACGCTATCTCTCACTAGGCAAGACTATGTGCTATACATTTATATACATGTAACATACACATCGAGTAGGTACCTATCCAGCGAGTGGAAATAGAATCCATACACCATCCAATATAAAGTTTTACTAGACTAATTGCATACAAATAGTGTAATTGTGGTTGTGAAATTCGATACAAAATGTCGGGTCACGATGACGGTGATCCAATACGAAGATACGGCTGTGATTTGGTGACCACTGAGCTAATGCACTTGCTACAACTCTAATCGTTCGTGCTCACCACAACACCTTATTCGCGTATGTGTACAATTGAAAGCAGGTTGCGTCTTATAACAATTAACTATTTCAGTTCTTGTTTTATGGTAACGTTCTCGTAAACGTAAACGGTGAGACGTGGGAGTGTACTACTCCTCTGCGCACTTCTTCGGGGTTTACAGGCGTGATGTTATGTCTTTAAGTCCCATTGCGATGGGAAAGTAGGAGCCCTTACCGATGTAAAACAAATACGGTTATGGTCGTAATCCCTTAGGGAAGGCCTTTGTCCAGCTGTGGACTCCAGTATGCTGATAATGATGATGGTGATGAGAGCATGTGATGATTTTAACGCATACTGTATACACCCCTTTTAATAAAGAGTTCGTTATATCAATACATTCAGCGTTATACCTGCATATCATGTCGTTTACAAACTAAACCAAAATAAACGATTACATGTGCGTGAATGAATTTAAAAACGTATTTTATTGATGAGGTTACTACGATGTTATATTGACGGACGTGCGGGGATGCTATCACGTGCGATGGTTCGCGATAGAGCGGACGGTAGTCGAATCGCGTTCATACGTCTAGCTATGCCACTGCCTGCGTGTGAATAAAGAATGCGTTTAGTTTCGCTGATTTATTATTACCTACTTTTGGTTGTTACATTATCTATAGACAGTACGCTAAGAATTGCGGCGAATAGTAAAAATGGTCACTCATCGTGCCACTGACTGACCAAATCGATTAAAAATAATTATCTATGGTTATTATAATATCTGTAATTTGTCTATTTACCAAGTTTTTTATGTCACCTATAGTTTTTATGTTATCTGTAAATTGTATCTATGGTTATTATAATATCTGTAATTTGTCTATTTACCAAGCTTTTTATGTCACCTATAGTTTTTGTGTTATCTGTAAGTTGTCCATTAACCCAGGTTTTTCATCTATCTATGGTTCTTTCAACACCTATAGATTATAATATTATGTCTATGTTTTAAATATAAATAAGGTTTTTAAAACAAATAACGGTTTATCTTTATGTCATGACTTTGAAAGACAGCGGGTATTAATTTAATTGGCTATTAATTTTTTTATCTAGGAAAAGAGCTTTTGCATAAATTTAACGATCCGACCGTGATTATGTATTCGGGATAGTTTATATATTGTTGGTGATATTTCAGATATTTTTTCATATTACCAGTTAGTCGTAGAGTAGTAGAAAACTTACAATATTACTAAGGAAAATTAAATTTTTGGAATTCTCATCTTCTTCAAAATTTAGTACCTACATTATCCTAAAATCACAATAATTGATATTATATAAATAATAATAATCCACATTAAAATTTTATAGTGCAACTTTTCGGTTTACGTGTTAAAATGCAGACGTCGTGTCGTCTGCCCATACAAAATTAACTCATTGACTGTGATGTATGAAAAGTGTCTGCTTGAGTCAATAGTACCCACTCACATGATAATACCCTGTATGTTGTTGAAGAGCGGAGCGGGTGACAACGTGAATGACAGAGCGGATGACAGAGCGGGTGAAAGAACAGTTCAAAGAGCGGTGACGGAGTAGTTACAGAATGGGTGTGAGTTAGTATGTAGGCACGCATCACCCTCATAAGTTTACGCCCTCTGGTCAACTCGTCCTTCCCCATGCTAGATAATGCCTATTTATAACAGTATCACTGATGGTCGTCGAAGATGAAGGGTTTTATTTTAAATAATTTATTTATTATGACTGATTGATTTAAGATATTCCGCTCTTGTCATTAGATATGCATAGCATCAATTAGACTCTTCACGATACAATTTGCCATTTTCCATATGTATTTCACAGAATTATTTCAACAGTTTTTTACTTTTACCTTTCTTTGGATACGATTACTTAAATTGGGCATATTTTCTTTCACAAATTAAGCAGTACTTTATTTTATTTGAAAGTATACTAGCGTTTTGACTCTATGATAATACTATTAGATTTATCAGTCACTAATTACTAAAGAATTATTATGGCATATAAGAGCAAAACCAAAAAAAAATGTTTCTGTATCGAGTTTTATGCGTATTAACTGTAATTTTCGGTTGGTTTATGTAAAATGGAACTAAAATGAAATAAATATTATTTATTACATAACAAAGGATAGCATTACTTACACAATAGCGGAATGATGTCGCTGATGTAGCGGAACGGAAATGGTGGAGGGCGGGAGAGCGGACAGCGACGCGGGCTGTGGAGATCCACACCATCTTGCTTCGCGAACGTCGGAGGAACCTGTAGATTTAAGTAATTGATTAAAATATTGTGTTGATTTTCTGTCTACCGAATAAAAGCATTTTGATCTCGATTGATGAAAAGTCCTGTCCATGACAGGTATGTCGCCTCTATGCTTCAATAACGTGAAAAGACTGAAAAATTGTTTTTGTATATTATTTTATTGAAGAACGTGATAACTACCTCTTTACCTTAAATTATGCCAATTTTATTCTAAATTCATTTATTAGGAAGAAAGAAAGAAAGAAAATAATTTTTATTTGAAAAGTAACATTACAAGCAAATAAGTATACATAATACACAAAAAAACAAACAAACAAAAGAGTAACAGAGTAAAAGATATTGCTGCAGTGCTACCTAACAAACTAGGAGCACACTCAGTCTAACTGTAAAAAGACATAGCGACTGATTTTCAGTGTGCCCTAAATATTGGGCAGTTCGGACAGTGGTGGCGTAGTCGTCGCTACTGTTTTATATACACAATATGGCGATATTATTGGTATACATTAGCAAAAATTTATTAGCTTAGATTAGCTTAGTAATGTACTTAATCTTAAATTAAGGTAAAAAAAAACAATTCGTTTAGATAAAATCGTGTTTGGAAAGTTAAGAAACAGCCTCCTGTAAAATTGTATATTTCAAGATATTATGTTATTGAAGCAAAGAGGCGATGTGTGACAACGCTTAAGATTGACATATCTACATCAAAATGCGAATTATGCTTATAATTTTTACTAAACGTAGGTACGTTTACATTAAATTTTACTTTAGCAAATTATACTTAGAGAGCCCTGGTGCAGTGTTTTCTGTATCAGTTAATATGAAAAAGCATCAAATATACTTACTGCCGTATAAAGTCATAAGCGACGGTGGCCGACTAGCCAGTACCGGCGTGGAGCCATAGCGCTCACCGCCCGCAGACAGACGGCCCCCTAGCGGCTTGAACGCTATCGGACGGATCACCGATTTGCCCTGTAATGAAGACAACGGTTATTTATTTTGTAGTATTGAAAAATCGATTGCACTACGAACTACTTATACACATGAATTCAATCAACTTAATTAACAAAATGATTTAACAAATTATATATTGAATTTTATTTATTAGAACATCATCACGACAGATGTTTGTGGTGTAGGCAGAGAACACGGACTGCCAAATATCTCAATCCGTATAGATCTTACCTTCCTTTTATAGAGTCATCACTTTCTTCATAAGAATTATTCTTCTTCATTATTTTATATACGGAATTAATGAAAATATCATGGAACAGCATAGGGAGTTTAAAAGCAAATATCAACGACAAAATTGATACTAACTGAACTGTACAAGTGCAGTAAAAAATAAATGTGACATTTATAAAAACCGCTTCGCGTATGCAGTATGTTCATAGCGCGAACGACTTATCAATTCATGGAGCGTAAATAATTCTGAGCTACGTACATACGTACATAATGCATCTCTAATTATATGTATATGACGTGAATACGTTTGCGTTGTTGAGAGGAATGATTCGAAATACGAGTAGGTATCATTGTTATAATGTATAATATATAGATCATTATAACATAGCGATCGTTATATTGGAAATTAAAAGCAGTAATGGCTTAATTCAAATTCGAATTCAAATTATTTTATTCATTATAAGGTAGGTATATACATACACTCAATGAAGGTCATGTTTTAGTCATTGTACTACTAGTGGTGTGGTATTGAGATTTCCGGACTCATCAGTTCAAATAATGGCGCGCACCTAGTTTTTAAGGAAATTATGTTTGTTTCAAATATTACTCCCAGTAGTGGTGTTGGAAAACATCTGAAAGTTTTCCATAACGTTCGAGAATGCTAATTCGTGAGAAATACATATGTCTTGCATTTAGCGGTTAGCAGCGCAGCGGAAATACTTACAATACAATACAATAAAATCAAACCTTTTTTCATTTATTAGACAGCTACGTATCCAACATAGGAAAAATACAAGGGACGATGAGCTTGATGATGATGAAGTTGATGATGGGGTTGATGATCAGGTTGATAATAATAACGTTGATGATGATGACGTATTCGCATCGACTTTGTACAAAATTTTGACGTGTTTCAGCATATTCATACACACTGTTATCGTTCGGTAATAGTGTTCGGTTGTAATCATTTATAGGCACTCATCGTTGTGTCAGGTTTATAATAAAATTGCAACACAATACGAACTTAAAAACTAACGTTATTTTGGACTAGTCTCAACTTTAGTTTTATTTTGGTGCTTAGTAACATATGTATAATATATTGTACAAATTACAAAATATTAATAACTATCAATTTATAGTTGCAATCGAACCAAATACATTTCGAATACTATATAAATCGTATTCGTTACAGACACTCGAAGCTAATAGCCGTCCTAATGTAGTTATCTCGTACGCCGCCGCACGGAGTTGACATTTCGTACGCAACAGACGCAAACAAATGTCAAAATCAAAGGTCAGTACCGTTACGACGCGATGCATCCACACGCGTCTGGTCCCACTATAGGCCGCTTGCCGCCGCGCGCCGCCACGCACATATGTATGTAGATCAGATCATCCATGTTAAATAAACTGCCTTTACTACTTGGATATCCAAGACAGGAGCCAATAGGCACTTTCTAGACACGCGCTCTAGGTTGCATGTTGCGTTCAATTAAGGTTGAAGGTAAAAGCGAACCTAGTGCTATTAAAGATTAAATTACAATTCACAAGGTTTGTTGCCGTTTTATTAATCTTTTAGTATTATTTCAAGGGACATATTCTACAAGTGCCAATTATGATTTTTAATGTAACATCACGCCTGTAATCCTCGAAAAGGTAAGCAGAGGAGAGCGGTACACTCTGACGTTTCACCTGTTACGTTTAAGTCCTGCTTTGGAATATGTGGTGAATCAATGCCAGGTGCCATACACCGGTCTCACATCTAGATTTCGAGCCACTTATAGAAAATATTTAAGATTTCAAAAAAGTTTTAAAGATAGTTTACCCGATTAATACCGGAAAAACTAGCCGCAATTTATTACTGAAAATTATTGAGAGAAAATTAAATTTCCATTTTTTAATTGTGATAGTTAAAAACACGGTACAAAAATAGTTGGAGAGTCAACAGTGCTGCACAAATTCTGGACGATTATACATAATTGTATGTTGATTCATGATAGTACCGATCAATGATTATGCAAATGAGTCATCATTGTACAGGTGGACATAACGAGAGCGTTCTTTGTTAAGTAGCGGTATGGTAATTGGATATTATGTTTTCAAATTTATCATCGTCCACAAACATCAAAGTAGGCAGGGCGCAGTAAATAAAACACAGCGGGTGAGCATATCAAATATCAACAAGAACGAAACCGCGGGCGGTCGTTACTTATTAGAATAAAAAACGGTTTTAAGTGGTCAATAGCGAAATTTATGATCGTGTTAGAAATGAAAATGTTTTGTTCTGTTTCGCCCACACCGTCAAAAATAGCTCGCGAGACTTGAAACAATCATTGCATTAAAGCACGCGAACCTAATAAATATCATTCATTGTGTGTTTATAATTTTATGTCATTGCTTGTATAATAGCGATCTGTGTTACGTTTATTTTAATAATTCATATAACTACCGCGGATTCATGTTTATAAACGAATTCATATTTTGTTTTTTTATTAATTGTTTGATTACAAATTACTATACAAACTTTAATAATAATTCATGTATGGACCGCCATAGAAGTAGATATTTGCAGTTTCATTAATTTCGAACTTTATTAATGTTATATTAACACCAGGGAAAGCAAAAGAGCTCAGTGAGCTTTTCCTATCTCGTATCCCCATCCTTTCATACATTCAACAGTGTAACCATAATCTAACTAATATATCTACAGTGCTAAACAGCTGGGGTCGATTCAGCATGAAGTTGACGACACTGTCCGGTGGCAACGGAGCAATGGTGCGGAATGACGCGACAACAGACGATTTAAAAAAGGAAATATCTCGGTACCATCGATGTCGAACAAAGTATCGGAGCCGGGCCGCAGGAATGTTGGCGGATGACAAAAACGACAGTCGACATTGCTGATCGATGCACGGGCTATCCGCCTCTTGACGACCAGATATCTGACATGCGGAAAAATTGAACAAATTTTTTGAAGGCGATGAGAGTAGCCACATATTAGCCTGCAGTTACAAGGGTGATTAACCTGGAACTGGGCTATAGGAATAGGTCTGTCAGATTTAGTTAGTTATTATTATGAGTAAGTAGATAAAAAGGCTATTAGACAGTTTACATGAATTATAAGATTTATTTTTATTGAAATATAATTTGCACGTTGCACCCTTTTTATTTTATAAACGGCATTAAATGCGATTGTACAAGTTCATCTGCGAACGGTTTTAAAGAATATGTATATGTGCATACAAATATTTTAACTTAAGGTCGGTTGTTTCAAACTGTTCGTTAATCTATTATACGTACCTACGAGTACGTCAAATAATAACCAAGACCACAGCCGTGCGAATTATGAGCGAACGAGTCATTCTCCAATCTAACGAGGGATATTCGGTTGGGCAATAGTGAAGTTAAATAACGCACGGGCTTTAACCGCAAAGACACCAGCACGGTCTACTGGGCTCGGACTGACCGCCGGTTAGTGACGAAGAGAGCGAAGATTTAAACAGTGCCTTTTGTGGCTTGGGTTGTAAATAATATTAATGTGGGTACCATAATATGAAAACGTTGCTTCGTATACGAGTTACAAAAATTTGTTGCGAAGCTGTGAATTGAATATTATACCTTTCTTTTAATTAATGCTTGCAATGTCAATTTGTAATGAAAAATAATTTAAAAAAGTATGCAAATAGCCGGTTTAAAAAAGGTTTTATAAAAATGACTGCCTCGTTGGTAGTGTTGGTTGCAAGGGCGACTGCCGATCGGGAGGTCCTGGACTCAAATCCCGGGTCGGACACTATAACAATATTCTAATTTAGATTTCCTAGTAGTGGCTCCGAATAGAGCTGAAGAATTTTTTTATCCATGAATTTACTTAACGACATTGAGGGCATGTAAAATATTAAAATTCCGTTATAACACTTCATGTGATTGAGATCGTAGTGTTTTTAAATGTAATATTAAATTTTTTTTGAATATTAATACAAATAAAATATTAGAAATAATTGTATTAAGAAAAGAAACGAACACAAACCAATTCGTAATCGGATCAGTGTGAACTGTGAACTACTAATTCAACCACGAAATTAAAAAGTATCTAAGTAGTAACAAGTTAAATTAGGCTCACCACCTATTCCATCGCGGGACTTAAAAGTAACTGGTGAAACGTGGGAGTGTTCTACATTCCTCTGACTACCTCTTCGAGGATTACACGCGTGATGTTACTTTAAGTAACAAGTTAAAATGTTATTGCCATAAACCTTACTTAACCTTATATTCTCAGATATAGATTTACGGATTAGTTATTGCATTAGTCATTTAGATTTTGATTTCACGAACTGACAAACTGTCAGAGTATAGATCATTACTGCGAAAATTTACCAATTGTACTATTCGATTGGACGGGATACCAGTAATGGATATTGCGAGCTGAAATCACTGACTCCAGTACGGTATCCTGTACTATAAGCGACTGTAGCATTCGTAATGTCGCCACAGCAGGGCACAGTGCACCGATTGCTAAATACTTGTATTAAGCTATCGTACTTCTACACTAATCACTCTTTTTACACTTTCATACACGCCGGTTTCATTTTCCAATCTTTAATGAACCATAGTGAAAGTTTATAATCAAACATATTAACCACTTAATTAACCATAATTAACGTCATCGTTAATTGCACCAATAATCACGACCAGTTCATGGAGCTACATATTAATAAATATTAATTACACTGCGATGACATTGTAATTCATAATTATCAATAATTGAAATATTATAATTACATACAAGACGCTACATATGTATTATGATAATATTTGCCAAAATCATCATTCAATCAACGTAGCGTATGTACGAGATGTATCGCAGAGAAAGAATAATTAATACTTAAAAAGGCTGGGAAGTCTCAATAAATAATTAATACAAAAATTTTACTCTGTCATTGGTTCTCACCAGAACAGTTTCACCACGAACTCAAGTCTTATTACAACTACATATACCTATGTATGTCACTTTCTTTTTCCGACCCTTCTATCGTTCCACTGTTGGAACATGGGTATCCTGTCAAAATGAGAGGGTTATAGCCTTAGTCTTTATTATATCACTATTATATTGTATATTATTAATATGTCAATAATATACATATTTACATATTATATATCATTAATTCATATGTCACTTTATTCTTTGCATTTTTATTAGGATCTTTTGCTGGTTCAGCATTACGCCTTTAAAATACTCATTCACTCGGTTAGTTACTCGTCATTCGTTCACTCGTCACAGTGGAACACGTTCTTACGGCGCTGCGTGCGAGCGATATAGGTCGATGATATGAACGCTATCTGTAAAGGTGACGACATGTATCGCGAACGTGTATCGATGTTATTAGATAATAAGGTCCTGAACACCGTCAGTCAAATGGCACGTAACTACATACGAGTATGACCCATTAATATGGTAATCAAAAGCTCATTGTCCAGCCAGTTGGCGAATAGCATAATAGAATTCTTTGCTTGTACCTCGGATGCTGATGGAATGAATAATTTAATATGTTTATATCGAGTAGCCTAAATATTGTATGTGATTTAAGTATAGAATGTCATCTCGACACTGCGATTAATTGGTTTGGTATTCAATGTATTTTAAATCAACGTTACTGTCGGAATGAGACGAGCTCAGTTAATAGACTGCCACGCTGCCCAATTGCAGATTGCTTGAGTTCATACGCTTTAGACAACAGTAGAACAAATGACATGTACAGTTTTAGAAGACAATATTTTGTAAACATAGAGATGAATGCCAGGTTTTGAACTAAAGACCACTATGTTCATGGCAGAATCTACGGCATCACGCTATTAAATTGCAAATGTACCTTTACTATCAATGTTTGAAGCTTGACTAACATTTAGTTATGAGGAACTAATTCGGTTGAAATTATATGACGGTAATTGGCGTTGGAAGTTCACTCGGTGTTGACACGGTCGGAGATTGAAAGTGATCCGCAAACTTGAGCAACTCCGAGTGCGCTTCGCACCGGTGAGCAATCACTAGTGGCTAATTTATAAATAGAATTCAATTAGAAATAATAAATGTAGGACTATAGGACTATATATGTAGGATAATAAATGTAAACGTGTTTCATTTTTGTTTGGTGGTTCAAATAATTAGTTAGGTATACTAAAGTCTCCCTGACTAACGAAGACTCTTTTTAATAAGAAGAGAATATGTCAGTTTTCATGTTATCGTACGAATACAAAATTGTCAACTATGTAATGCTTTCTAGTATGTACCTACTTAGTTTACGCAAAGTGATCTCAGCTACGCTCGGGGCTGCCATATGTCTGATTTTAAACCGTTTTATCATATGAAAAGTAAACTCAGATAAAAAAATTGTTAATTATACTAAAACTTTCTTTAGTAAACAAGTATGACATACCTACCTATAGCAAAAATTTAAAAACATGGTTTGTTTTTAGTTGCTTTATACATACAAAAATACAGTTATTATTATCTAAGGTCGCTCTGTAGTGGTCAAATGGGTTAGATAATGGCTGATGGAGAAATCAGAAGCTTCCGAAGCTGGAGAAGATAGTGATGAACGTAGAAGAAGCACTTCAGGTCTGTAAGGATATTTGCTAATCGTTGCTCTTTTTCTAGTGGGTGCCTGATGTGGCGATATAACCATCATCATCATCAGCTCATCTCAGTTCACTTCTTGACAATGGGCTTCCCAAAAGGGCGCCATCGCGCCCTGTCCTCGGCTTGCTACAACCAGCTCCTGCGTCTACTTCTTTCTGACGTAATAAGTTATTGTTCATTTTCAGTGGAGTTGACAGCCCTAGTGACAATCCATTTAATGTGCATTAACGTATTATTAGCGGTACGTTTAGTTGCGTTTATGCGACAGCGCTAACAGCGTCAAGATCCACTTGCATAACTATACTCGATTTGCACCTCGTGGAAACTGTTATTTAACTGTTTAGAGACATTCTTTAAGCTAACTAGTCGAGTATGTATTACATATTAACGATAAGACAAGAAAATGCATTTTCTTTCATGTAAAAATAAACGTTACGCACTTTTACTTTTTTTATCGATATGTTGCCTAATAAGTTTATGTTTCATAAGTATGTATTTAGTTTATTATGTGACTTTTGTTTTATATGTTTTAATGTGAAGTTTAACAGAGTAGAATTTGAATTCAATGATTTATTTTTTAACTTGATAATACTATATTTTTGACGTTCCAAGACTTGATTCAAAGGACTTCAGAATCGTAATTTTATCCGCGACAAGATCTTATCAATAGCCATTATCCACAGGAGTTTTAAACTGTGAAAATCAGCATTTTTATATAAATTCGTTCTGAATGAAATGTGAACAAACCCGACCGAGTGTACAGATTTTACAATACTTGTATTAAAATATATGTACATAATTGTAAATTCAAAACCGAATGAATGAATTGAAATTTATTTTATTTAAGTTCGAAATTACTATATTATTTATCAATTTAAATAACATAATATAATAACATTCAATAATCATACAACTATTCAATCCTTAAATTGATTTATTATCTAACATAGTTTGGTCTAACATAGTATGGCTGGTCTAACATAGTATGCCCTCTAATTTACCTTGGGACCTGGTGGTATATTTTTACGACCTCCTGTCAGCAGTAAGACAACAGTGATTGCAGCAAGCCTATACAAGTTGTAAAGTTAGAAATCAACTTTAGACATCCGGAGTGGGAGGTACAATTTTTAATCACTAGGCCACCATATAATTTACAGTTTCTCACGCAAATATACCTTTTTATATTTATTCATTTAGTGGAGTGTTTACTAAAAATTATATAACAAACTACCTAGTAAAATTAATTAAAGATAGTCAAGATAATATTTTATTGAGCAATTAACGGGTATAAAAACAATAGGAGAACTATAGTTTTAATAAATCAAGGGTATCCCCTAACGCTGTTTTTATTCGAGGTTCGATTCACAGCTGACTTTAGCCAGATAATTATTTCTTTTGTATAGAACTTATCATAGAAACTATATAAAAATTCAATTGAAAAAAAAAACCACCCAACATATTCAGAAGTGCGTTCGTTGAGGCGGTAAAAATTTCTCACGCTTGAGATTTACTAAGAGATAATTTTTAATTGCAGCGATAGCGCTGACACCCTTGTGGACTGAAACACAGCCATTCAAACCAGATTCCAATTATTGGGCGTTTTAAGATTAAATATCACTTGCTATAAAGGTGAAGGGAAACATCGTGAGGAACACCTTAGAGTTCAAAAAAAAATCTTTAAGGCCTGTGAACTGTGTGAAGTCTGCCTAACCGCACTTGACTTAACAGTGGCTTAACCCGTTTAATCCGAAAGGAGGCCCATTTCCAACAGTGTAAAGATGAAAAGGGTCTGGAGAACTAAAATTCCCATTTACTCAACTTAGGGCGCACTCATTTTTATGTCTGAGAAACAATATTTTAGCGCAGCAGAAAATTGTCTGGCCATGCGATATGGCCACAACAAACATGGCCACTGCGATATGATGTATAAGTTTGTATGTGCAACCACTTGTTGGTCATTTGTACATTATTTTATCTTCAGACATTGTCATCCTTTTTCTATCTATTGAGAGCAACAAGCGGACGCTTATTTGCTGGTCTTTGTCATCACCGGTCCTCGTTTATCTTCTCGACATTGTTCTATTTACTCAGAGACTTGATGGCTCGAGGCGTAACTTTGCAATGTTTCTACACTCGTGCAGCAAAAATGTACGCATGATTAATGGTTGAGCTAGAGAGGCGAGATTAGCATGGAGTATCGAAAGCGTCCGGTATTCCGGTTCACGCAAGTCACTGGTAGGGTTGTCAGTTTGTATTCTATTTATTTATTATTGTACACCAGTCAGCACAGATGACAAAGGGAGAATTTAATCCTTATCCCTAGTGGCATTGTCGACCAGTCAACAGCGAACAGTATCAAAATATAATCTACATATGCAAGAACGGACTTTAAATGTTTAGAGTTATGAGAGAGAGTTTACCTTTGTATGGTTCCAATTCTGGAATCATTCGTAAATTTTTAGATTTGATTATTATTAATAATTTTACACTTGCCCGTAAAATACCTGTTAAGGTATAGTTAAATGACTCATAACCTCCACCTCTATCACACTATTGCGGACAAATCATTTACTGACGGTATTACTGGGAAACGTATTTAATTATTATAAAATGTCCAGTCAGCATCAACTTTAATATTAATAAAATGCAATAACTAAACATCGTCTATCATACTCGTTCACTTCGATGAAAGATTTCATTCAAATGGTTGTAGCGGACTGAATAAATCATTATAAGATGACACCCCCATGTATTGGTCTCTATCAAATGTACGCGGGGTATGTATATATGTATGTATCAGTGATGGGCGTAACTAGTTACTTTTGTAATCTAATTAATAATCGGGTTACAAAGTAATTTAATTACAATGTAATTGAGTTACATAGTAATTGATTACATTGTAATTAGAATTACTTTACATGTGGAGTGTAACCGATTACAATGTATTTAATTACCAAAATATTGGATTACAATGTAACTGAATTACTTAGTAATCAATTACAT
>DWFO01002029.1:0-14475 GCA_018246595.1 Mimoniades nurscia nurscia | reverse complement strand
GTAGTGGCTCAGAGTCTGGATATGTGCCCAATGTATGGCAATAGGCTCACCACCTACTCCATAGTAGGATGTAAAAGTAACTGGTGAAACGTGGGAGTGTTCTACATTCCTCTGCCTAACTCTTCCGGGATGACAGGCGTGATGTTACCACATTTGACCAGTTATGTTTACATCCCATTATGGAAACAGTGGCTGAGCCTTTTGCTACACATTAAGTACAAATCCAGATATAGATATGTATACATACAAACATAATGTACAAATTACCACATATTATAAATAAATAATGTAATATCGTATCACTATAATTTCTAAAGAGGTAGGCAGAAGAGTGTAGTTACTACACTCCCTTATATCACCAGTTATATTTATGTCCAACAATGCAATAGTTTCTACTTAGAAATGTATACCAGATATAGAACTGTATTACCATAAACCCGGCATAAATCTAGACTCCAATTGACTCTCAGTCTACCCAATATATAACCTGACATAAAGATAGGTATTTTAACAAAATGTTTTGTCATTTGCAGAAAAATAATGATGTACCCGTGTTCCTGAAGGGAGGACCTTTCGATGCAATTCTGTATCGCTTCACTATGGCTCTCTGCATCTTGGGTCTTGCTGGTATTGCACATGCCATCTATAGCCGTGCTGTACCAAAAAAGCAATAAATAAATTTAGCTTATTTATTGAAGATGCCTGTAACTTATAGAATAAACATTGATTAAGAATTAAAGATTGGTGAAGCCTGATAAGTCTTTTATTCATATATAGACCTCTGACTATTATGATAGCTATGTCCACAATTATGTTCTTGTTAGCTTAACGACATCAGTGTCATATATGTCCCATTTCATGTGCCCAGTAAGTCTATCTATAATTACGCCCTTGAACGGGTCATTCTATACTAACGTTTTCTTTGCATCGATCTGGTTCTGCGCCCTGTCTAGGCACAGCTCTATTTATCGCGCTGAAGGACATTTCAATACAGTTCGACAAATCGTTTTCTGCAATACCCTTAGGGAGACAGTGAATAGTTTGATGACATCTGAACAGATAAATAGACGATTTTCAAGTACGAAACAAATGTCTATACATAATGAATAAAGGGCTATACATAATGAATAAATGGCTATACATAATGAATCATCCTGAGCTACACTTGCTGTTCTCATATCACATAAGTCCTATATTAAATTGATGAAGACTGATGGCAGTACTAAGGGGAACTAAATAATATACTATACACACTACACACAGCCTATAAGACATGTGAATTATACATTGTTTCTTTGACTGACTCATTGGTCGACTGGGGTTGCAAGCGCAACAGCTGATCGCGAGGCTTTGCGTTCCAATCTGTGGTCGGATACTATAGGATTTTCCTAACTTGATTCTCTAGCCGTGGCTCAAAGATTGGCGTTTTGCGCAGTGTATAACAATCGCCTCAACTGCTATTCCTTCTCCATAGTAGGGTATAAACGAAACTGTTAAAACGCGCGAGCCTATGCCTCATCATGGCTTACAGATGTGATGATACTTTTATTTTTTTTGTATTAAACTCCAAATAACGCCATCTAATATCTCGAAGAGTCCACCGCGGCCGCGCTGCAATCAGCGGGAACTCATGAAGAATCTCATAGGTCCAAAACAAGTCAGACAAATAGCGTGATTGTCTACAGGATTCATTCCTTATCACCTATGGGGTGACACAATAAGGAGATATATGATACATATACAACAAGTACGACAAACAGTATTTGTGTGTCAATTTTGTGAATATACTAAGAATTGATCAGTGCTCCAGTAACTTACAAAACAAAGAAAAAAATTCTTTAACCGTTAATATTACCTATAAATACACAAACTTGTTCTTCTTTATCTCTTCCCGTTATATAATATGGGTAGATAAATAAAACACCACATTGCCAATAAAACATATCTATTGCTCGTAGATTAACACACTGGCCGTTACATTGCTTTATAACACCATATACACTAACAATTAGTACGATTCTAAAGCACATGGCTACAAAAGGTATTTTCTTTAACACATCTAAATTTTCTTGTTCGACGAAAATTTAAACAGATAGGTACCAATATTATGGTGTAAATAAATAGAAATGGTACGAAAGAAACGAACGCTTATCAGGTACATTTAAATATATAAGATCTCGAGAAAACATAGAAGTAGGTAAACAGCTACGTATATTGAAAATAATAAATATTTACAGAGGAACAAACTGTTACAGTTGTAACTAAATTAACAATAACTTTATAATAATGAGAATAATCCCTTAAAGGGATTATATTGAGTCATAAACTGAAAATTTAATGAGACTCGTATTTAATTACCTTAACATGAAAATTTTTATAACACTGCATCTCCCAAATCACTCTCGCACTCTTTATTTCACTAAAAGCTTAAAAGCATGATACTGCGGTGAAAAATCTAATGTAACAATTGCAATATTCAAAAATGCTATTTCTCATCAACGTCTCGATCATTCGTACTTAAAACTGTTAGATCGTTTAATTAGAACAAATTGAGTTTGGTCTGAATCATCAATGACTTTTGGTTTCACCTATATTCGTGGTTTGACGTAAATGGAACACAAAAGAAACAGTATGTGGTAATTTTAATAAGAAATATCCAGTACAGTTACAATATACAGTACCTACACCAAATTAAAGTTAGCTTTGCTGTATTATATATTATGGGATCATTATGTGCACCATAATATATGGTTTTGCTATATCTTTTGCATATTTTGGCGATATAAGAGATAGGTATATCTTATAGCTTCATGTGCTTTCACTTTAGCGTTACTATAGACAAAATATTTTAATATATCATAATATAATTATGTTGCTATGGTACACATTATAGCTCCGTTGGTGACGACCTTTATGCGAAACGTAATTAAGGCGTACAAACATATCTACGATTTAAAGGTGCCTGGTACTAATATCAAACCCTGAAAATGTGAATACCTCCAACACAAGTAGATTAAGAACGAACAACCCTCCCACACAAGAAACATGATCTATCTGTAGGTACAATTGTGCATTACTAAGTCTTGTAATGACGTGTATGTTAGGAATCACTGTTTTTGCGTGATAAACTTAGTTCTTCATACATAATATATGATTACATTGACTATTACAAATAGTCTTTACTATAGAAAATCCTGCAGGAATCGTTTATTAATGAGCTAAGATTCAATATCGCACAAAGCACAATAAAATACAGTCTACGGAAAAGCGATATAAAAAATTCAGGCGCCATAATAACATACAATTATATAGTAAAATAAATAAAAAAACAGTAAGATTTTTACGTGCATTTTTCAACTCGACAAATCGGATCTAAACCTATAATAACAGGTATAATGACAATCTTTCATGTATGACAATCGGCTAATTTAACAAACTTATTTTAATGTAGGTATATGACAAATTTAATATACATAAACTTCAAATATATATGACAATTATGTTATTTCAAACAATTGCTAACGTCATGTATAGCTTTAACAATCATATTGATATTTTTGGTTCTTATATATGTAGATAAATTAATTCGTCTGATGCGATAATGTTGAACTCTATAAGTACTACGTAATGTTTACTTAGAATTAGAGTATACAGAAATGTAACCTAGCCATTTAAACAAATGTGTAAATATACACAGGATGACATAACAGAAATTAGTTAGTCAGTTTTAAATTCATCAATAGGAAAAATAATAGTAAATATAAAAGGAACTCTATTAAAACTCAACTTCGATTCTTATATACAAATTCAAATCTCTTTTAAACAGTCTTCGCGTATAAAATAAAAATCGTTAACTCATTTGATCGTTTTAAATTTATTTACGACAAGTTAAAAGTTTTAAGTATTAACGAACTAAATGACCCATCCAGGACGAATGGGCGAATTTTTTTCTTCAAAATATAAATGTCTGTATTTATATTTAATGAACGCTTATAAGCACTAATGCGATAAAATTTCATAAAATCCTACAAATCTTGTTTATTTAGGCTATTGGAATATTGAAAGGAAGAAGGAAATTTATAGTTTTAAAAACAAACCAATAAAAAAATTAAATGCCTTGGCTAACTTAGCGTAGGACGCCCTCCGGCTAGGTGGAGTGACGATATACGCAGTGGCTGGCAGCAGTTGGATGCAAAAAGCTGAAGATCAAGCTCAGTGGCGTGCTATTGGAGAGACCTATTTCCAGCAGTTGACGGTGATGATTATGATGAAACATGAGTTAACAGTAAAAACTGCTTCTTTATAGTCACTTTGTATTTCTGTGAAAGAGGGTAGTTGCAATTACAAAATTTTAGACATTTGTCTGTAGAACCTTGTATCTTGTTACACCCTAATAATTGTTCGATTACAACTAACATAAAAGTAGATTCTTAAAAACACATTAGAGTAAAAATAATATAAAAGACTGTAAAGAACCTCTAATCAGTAATAAATTCTGAATTCGGTTTAATAAAATTCAATAAATAAATAATCTGGAATGACAAAGATAATTCGTAAGCGTTATAACGTTCGATGCACAGATAACGACGATAAAACATCCACCCATCGCATTAATGTAATTGCCAAGCTAACGTATGCCATATGATAATATTACCTACATCTAGATACACACAACTTCTTAATGTTAAAGCGTTAACAATTCTATAAATTTCAATATATTATTAAAATCTAATTACATTGTAACAGGCCGCCCATGGTACTCAACGCAAACGCACGCGAACGTCAAAAAAAATACATCTACGTTTAGAGACGAAGAATACGGCCTTCGGCGCAGACTTGAATGCGTAGATTAATCTTATTTTTAATAACTTTATAATCAATTAAATTGGTTACAAAAATAATTATTGGAATTCGATAGATGGCCTTAACGGTGGCAATCATTTTTATAACATAAAAACTACGCTCAAACACTTGACCAACGTGAACAGATTATGTAGGTATATCCTGTTCATCATAGTACAAACACTAGCCACTACCTCAGTCTACATTTTCTGTAGTCTTACAAACCACGTATTCTCTTTGCAGATGCTCTTCTGGTCACTTTGATGATGTACAGAAAATTATAATTTACATACCAGCTATAAACTTTTCTAAGCAATCAATAATCTTTTGGAATAACATTTAATATATTCTATAAATTATATTATGTTCCATTAATTCAATAGTCCATGTTTGAAGTGATTAAAACGCAAATCACTGTTTCAATATTTCGTAACGCTGTCTAAATATATCGAATAATACTACAATATCTAATACATAATAATGTTCGATTTTGGTTTGACATAAATGCTATTTAAACATGGACTTAATATCTCTAACTGCATAAATTTTTACAGCGTACGCACCTATATGACTTAAATCATTTTAACATTTACAATTCGTTTAATAAGCACTCAATAATTAGTAAAGCGGTCTAGGTATATTTAGAAATTACGTGACCGGCCTTGGTCGGGCTGGAAGCGGTGGCGGGGCTCCTTGGCGGGCCGGAACGGGCGGCGGTGGCCCCACTGGTGGAGGTGTGCTGCTTGGAGGAGGAGGGGGAGGGGCGCACGTAGGCGGCGGTACACTCTCGGGTGGAGGGGATGTAACGGATGGCTGTGATATTATTGAAGCAGTGTTTTCTGTAGGAATTGGAGCCGGTCTAGGCGGAGGTGGTCGTGCCGGGCTCACAGCAGGCGCTCTTGATGGTACGAGTGGCGTGGGCGACGGGGCAGGAGGTCTACTAGGTTGTTGTCTGCGTGGTGTTGGGGGAGCAGATCTAAGGGGACGTTCCAGAGGAATCTCTCCAAATAATGGAACTGTATTATTGGAGCATAAAGCTACTTCTGATTTGACTATATCGATCCAATTTGGCGATTTAAGTGTTATACCAAGTGGAATAGAACAAACGGACATCTGTCCTTTTTGGGCTGCAGCTAAGGCGTGTTGTCCATCTCTGAAATTTATACTCAACGTGTGTTCATCAATGAAACGTACTAAGGTCACTTCGCCAATAGTTGCCAACTCTTGTAATACGGCCGCCATAACGTTATCATCAAATACTGCTTCATCACTTTCGATATCGTGTAGTGGCTGTACAATAATACTGGCGTCAGGTGGTCCAAGATCGCTTACAACTTCATAGAATACCTCCATGCACTTTGTGTAGCTGACTTGCAATACCTCAATTTCCAAAATTGCGATAACCGGTCGATGATCACTCTGTTTTAGTTCAGCTCGACCATAGTGAAGCAGCTTACCTTCCGACAACTCCGATGTTGTCTCTGGATCTATTGTATGTCTCCTACTGCGCCATAAAATTCGATCAGTCCAAGCTGGTGCTCTACATTTTTCACTAGTGTCGTAGTCGTCACTAAAGAGGTCATATTTATAAGTTGGAAGGAATGTAATTTCTCCTTCAAAACAATTTTTAAAAACTAAACCCTGCGCTTTTTGTCGTAGTAGTTGATCTTGCTCCAACAGGCGTTGGATATTATTTTGTGAGGCTAATAGGCGCGTTTCATCTTTATCTAGGTCTATACGATAATTAAAATCGCCACACCAAAATACATAATCATGGGAATAAAGAGATCGTCCCATTGGAAAAGCAACTTTTCTAGTTATCTCTGTATAGTCAGCATTACGTTCAGTTACTTGTGACTGGCCAGCAGCAAAGTGAGCACAAACAAAACAGAGTGATGTACCATAAATAACCATTCGTATAGCAACAGCACCTTTGTTCCCTGTGGCTCCACCAAGTCCTGTTTTAACAGAGTCCAATGCCACATCCCTGATGTGTGGTATTAAATCTTTTCTAACAAATATAAAAAGACAAACTCCTACCAATTGGTGACTAGAAAGAAGAGTATAAGGTGCATCTCTTGCAAGAACTTTCTCTAATTCTTCGCTCCAAGCTCTTGCATTATCAGAACTTGCTGCCATTATATTGCTAGCATTAAGATCAACTATTTCCTCAAAACCAATAGCAAAAATGTCAGATGGATGATCTTTCAGATTCACTGTATTCACTAGAGCAGAATTAGGGCAATCTAATAACCAGTCGGACAAGGATACATCTTTGTATGCAAGGCTTCTGAAATGTTTTCCACCATTTACATTATAAGTGCCAATTGTAATACGAATACTGGAAGGTTGTGTAAATTCTCCAGCTCTACGACACATTTCTCGGAGCACTGGTGTAGAAGTATGCAATATATTGGAAGGCAGAAGTATCCTTGTTCTATCTGCCAATTCTGAATTCAAAGTTGAACCCAACAATAAAATATCAATAGCTTCTTGCTTAGAGTTATCAAGCAAATTATTCTGAATAGTCCTAGCGGCAGATCTAGCTCCATCTATTAACTTGGAGCCACCCTGTATAGCACCAGTACCAGCATAGATTTTAGATATCTCATTGCCATTGTTGATCCACATCTGTTTAAAAACCTCTTCAAATCTATTGACATTTTGCTTCTTATCAATGCATTGCAGCAACATCAACTGTATAGATAACATTTCTAAACCTATAAATGTTTGAATTGAATTTGTTCTATCCAAGCAATCTAAGCAATTTGTACGAATCACACCTTTTTGAACATTGTATATGTCCACACCTTTAGCACTGAAAATACTGATGTCATCATAACACTTCTCGATAATCTTTTTGAATCGAGACAAAGCAATTTCAATGGAGGAAGCTCTAACTTCTTGATGGTAATCAAATATAATCTGGTTAATGTCACAATGTGCAGATTCATTCAAGTGCCTTTGAAAAGCATTACTAAGTGTGGCTTCACCCTCACTCCCCCCTATCAGACTGGATCCTAGAAGATTGACAACAATTATTGAACCATAGTTTCTTTTCAATTGAGAGAAATGTCGCTCACATGCACTGGTGGATGCATCATATCCCCTAGACATTTTAACCTTGTGTGATCCGACCTGTATGCCAGGCTGCTCCCAAAATAAGGGCACTGAACCCCTCGTTTGTACGTAAGATGCCACAGAATCATCAATATATATTGCTTGTTCAGTTTCCACAAAATTTGCTACATTTCCATCATCATTACAACCTCGTACATTGAATCTTGTCCCAGCACGCTCACAACTAAGTCGGGATACTAGAGCAGCTCTAGCTTGACGATGTCCAACATAGATAGTGCGAATTTCCACCGAACCACACATAGCTCTGGTGAGCCAATCATCGCAATCTATGCCAAATCGTATAAGATGAATGAACAATGTTCTATTCCAGAAAAACCTATTATCTGGATTAGCGCCCTTGCTTTTTCTCTGAGCACATAAAGTCAAATCAAAAAGATTTTCACTAGATTTGCCAGAGGTCCACGAAAAATAGAAGGTGCCAGAATTCAGTAGCTTTCTCACCTCAGAAACTTTGTCTTCACCTTGCGACTGATAGAATAAAGGTAAAAATTGTGTCTGAGTAATTTTAAAGACTTCAGTATCACCCACCTTCCCCACGGAGCAGCAACCGGTGATTAGTACGAGATACAGCAAACAACTTTCGCCAGAATTCAATTGTAGCACGCCCAAACAACCGTAAGCATCAGCGATCTTGTGGTACTGTTTCCGTAATGTATCAGTTTCTTGTGATAGAAGCGCCACCACTGCTTGCGATTCAAACAAGAGAGCTGTATCTTTATTTCTATGTTGAAGTATTATGCTATAGGGATTAGGGGGCGATGACTTCTCTAGGACCTTATATCCTTTAGACATAGCCATGGTTCCCGTTCCAGCTTTTTTCACTCGCTAATCAGAGCCATCCACCCCTACTTACGCTAACGCTTATGTCGACAAATTATAATTTTCGCCAATGCAATGACTGACGACAAACCCGACAAAGCCACTCGTATTAAAAAAAACTTTTTAAATGTCAGTAATGTCACTGTCATTGCAGACAATTTACTTAACATCTAGGCTTTTAAGAAATTCGAAATACGCAACAAAAATTCTTATTTTTATAACTTAGTGCTTTAATATTTCGCAATTCGAAAATTACACTGCTGAGTCGCCTCTTTCGGATATTGTTGTAAGAATAATGCGCATCACTCCTATAATCTACCCTTTTAGCTCTAAAACGTTTGCAAAGGGCAATCGATTTATAAAGTAAATAATGCCATTCGTGCTTAGTTCTTTGATCAGCTTCAAAAGTACGGCGCGTTAAGCAACCCTATCCTAACAATAATAATTAGGTAACAAATAATAATTCGAAAATCTCGTAGGACACTTAAAGGCGGTTTATAATTTTCGCTCATCCGTACTGGAGAACGTCCCAGGCATTTCACAGTTGTAGGATAATGAAATCCATTAAATCAAACAACCACTCCACAAATCATTAAGGAAACTCGACAATGTCGTCATAAATTTTATTAAAACTGAACATTATGACAGGAATATGTACCGTCTTATAGAGTGAAATTGACATATTCCTTATAAAGAGCTATGGAGCTCATAGGCACAGAAATGGTACCAGTGCCCCTTTTGAGGTAATCATAATATATTTCCTTGGAGGCTTTAGTAACAGTTGGAGGGATCACATCAACAGAGCTGTCGATAGTGAACGCACTGCTGACCGTCATCACTATAGGGAGCTCCGGTTTGTACTTCGGGTTCGATCTTCGTTCGAAGTTCACGTAGCGTTTATATCTGTAATGTGAAAAGTTTAACTGTTTTTTAATAAAAAAAAGTGTTATGAATCCATTGCAAAAGAATAAAACTGAAAAAGAACAATAAATATTAAAACTTAATAGCCATGTTTACAGACTAAATAACTGACCATTATTCTATTCCTAAATGTTATATGCATTTGATTACCTTTTAGTAAAATGAAATACAATGGCAATATTTATCAACTTACATTAACATATCGCGTTTACTGGGCTCGTTGACGGGGGGGTTGTTGTGTCGTTTGATCGCGGGAAACATTGGCGGTTCTACGGGATCTTCGGGTTCCAGCAATTTGGCCACCATGGACGAGGGTGACACAAGCTGCCGTGAGCTCGGCGTCGAGCTCGTCAAGTCGTCATCCGACGACGAATCCGTGTTGGAACTGTAAGAGAAATATTATTATTTTTATGTCACCCCGCCATGTCCCTTAGTGCGTAGGCAGAGGGCACTGAGTTTAATTCTATCCTTAGTAGAATCCTTACAGACTTCACATACTTCATTTAAATTGTTTATCTTCTTTATAAAAATATAAATAATCATGATTACTAACAATATAAAAAATTATCGTAAGAATATAAAAATTGCACGGTGTCAGTATATAAGACACTACACACTATGTATATGTTTAGTGTCAGTTATGTGAAGCGTCTGTACTTTCAGGGCGCCTGGAGCCGACCGCTCCAGTGCCGATGGGAACGTTGAGAAAATGGAGTGTGTAGAGAGCAGCTCACTCGCTGGAGTTATTGGAGGTGGTGCTGGAGCGGCCGCTGATGACGGGGTTCTTGGAGGCGGGCCCCTTGGCGGGCCCCGCGCCGCGCCCGCGCACCACGAACGGGCTCGCGCTCGCGCACAGCGCCGGCGCCACGTCGCGCAGCGTGTGGCACATCTGTCATTCCACACTCATTGGAACGAACAAATTACTTCGTAAAATTACGAACAAACGATAATGAATTAAATTAATATCTACATTAATTTTAAGGAACCGATATAGGGACCAGTTAAGAGTTACTTTATATGTACTGCATTCAGTCTGTGAGAGTTGTTAAGCATTTCTTAATCGTTTTAAATAGTTTTTCGCTTTCATATTAAGATATTTCCGCCACAAGGCAATCTGATTCCAAAGTACGTATCATGTTCTATTACGTTAACCGGCCAGCTCATATGCTACTATTATAAATATATAATTTATATAATTCTTCCAATTTTTTACACCCAAACATGACATTCATCCCACAAATATTTATTTTAGGTCGGAATCGAACCCACGACCCGCGCTTCACCAGTTAGGTGCATCAAAGCCCGAACCATCGCGCCAGTCAAAATGCATACACTCTGTCTTTGGAATGTCTACAGCACCTTGAATTCGAAGCTCTCAGTGAAGACCGTGTACTCGAAGGGGCGGTGGTGCTCCTGGTAGGGGTCCACCATCTCGAGCGCGCTGTCCCCCTGCATGCCGATGATCTCGCAGCACAGCTTGCGCATCTCGTTGCTGGCGAGCGGCAGGTGGCGCAGCACCTCGTCGTCCCACCACTTGGTCAGCGACCTGGCCGTGCGCCATCATCCATTACCGAGCACTCGTGCAAATCGCACGTATTAATTATTGATGAAATTGTCATGTTATTAATTTGTAAATATACAGAACTGGTCACCGAACACATTTCGGTGGTTGCGTACCCAATGACCATGACGCTTTTATAAACTTGCCATCTTTATTTTTAGACTTACTTGAAGAAACTTTAAAAGGAGAAGACACGTGTGTGTAAACCACCGGTTTAAAGTTCCAGGGATCAAACCCAACCTTTGGATCGGGAAAAGTATTGAGGGGTGTTTTTAACTTGATATTCCCAGTAGTCATACGGAGTCTGTATTTCATACCGGTGTATGGCAATACGTTCAGCCCACCTTACATGGTAGAAAATAAATGTAACCGGCGGAGTCTTGGGAACGCACTACACTCCTCGGCCTACCTGTTCAGGGTAATACAAGCCTTATATTTTAGGTTTCTGTTAGGTTAGGTCTCTTAGGTTAGGCATTCTGATTAGTATATTTAAAGTCATAAATAGTTTCTTGCCTCTTATTCGGCATATAGACCATAGCCTCCGGGTGATGCAAGTAGTAGTCCGTGGGGAAGTCCCAGAGGGGGGGGCGGGACGCGTCCGGCACGAACAAGCCCAGGAACAAGTTCATAGTGCTTTGCTTCTCCGTGTCCGAGAACGTGTTGGAATAGTACCGGCTCAGGGTCTGCATGATGTCGTTGCCGTGCGACGACCACGGCGCCGTCTTTCGGTACGTCTTGATTCTGAATACACAAAAAAAAATTACATCAAAGGAAAAATATAATTATCATCTGGCTAGGAACTCCACTGAACACGATTGTGTTAAAGATAATATTTTTTCACCTTACAAGTAAATTAATTTCGGTGCGTGAATTGAAACGAATTGGGGGGAAGGGGGGTGGAGGTTTGATCTTTGACACTATAACTTCGCTTGTCGTATGTAGACCACATTTCATATGATGATCGTATGAAGTGATGATAATAATGATGTGGGCTTGATACCTATGGACTAGTTGCGACCCGCCGTACTGCAGGGCCAGCGTATCGCCGTGGTCCTCGTACAAGCCCTCGAGGAGTCTGGCGCAGTCCGAATCGAATTCTATCACCGGTTCGGCTAGGAGTCCCAGCGCGTACAGCTGTAATGAGTGGATTTAAAAATACCACGTGTAGGCTCCTAATTTTTATTTCCAACTACCATGTAATTTAGTAGGCAGAGGAGTGTAGAACACTCCCACGTTTCACCAGTTACTTTCAAGTCCCACGATGGAATAGGTGGTGAGCCTATTGCCATATACCGGGCACTTATCCAGACTCCAAACCACTACTAGAAAATCTAAATTAGAATTTTTTTTAGTTTTCGACCCGGGAATCGAACCCGGGACCTCCCGATCGGCAGTCGCACTCGCAACCAACACGACCAACGAGGTAATAAGATTTAATGTAAGCAAAAGTCTCTTTACTCTAATCTTTGTGTTTTATGGCATAACCTGGTTTTACAGTATCGTTAGATTAACATTCACATGCAAATAATATTATGATATCAATTAATAAATGTGATAAACGTGTGCCGTTATGTTCATTATATGAAAGTATTAACAGAAACTTTATATCTGTATGAAGTTTTAATAAATGTTAGATAAAGCTAAGGTTATACCATATGTTGCCAGCTATAAGATGCTAGTGTTTGTAAAATGAACGGAATGGTTATAGAAATGCATATATTCGAATGTCTTTATTTTCCTCACCTGTAAATTTGTAATAATTTATAATTGTAAACATGAATATGGAGGATATGAGGTTTAAATTTCTAAAAATCTTATACTTTTACAGCACTGCTAACACAATTGTCATCAAAGCTGTGATAAAAATATGGCTGTTAAACATGTCGGAGGGCGATGTTTTCTGGTATTTACGTAGAGGACGCATTTATCGCGTGTAATTTTTCCTCGCTGACATATGGAAATGTTTTGAACTGAGCAGAGTCCTTGACCCGGATCCCTGACACGTGTTTCGGCGCCCCACGAGCCATCCTCGGCCCTCAGGACACATTTGCAAATCAACTCAAACGTTTACGAAGAAGTGTCTAGAACTCTAGAGTATTTGTCATAGAATATACGATCATGTCTTTTTATAGCCTTTGATGGACACGATAACTTATCTTATAATTCATGATGAGACAATTCTGGCTCTTAGTGGTCTGATTATATAAATATTTAATTTAGAACTATGATGTATATGTACGAAAAAACTGTTAACTTTGTATTTTTCTCTATTTTTTACTATATTTTTTGTTTCGTTAGTCGCGTTGCTTGCAAGCGTGACTGCCGCTCTAGAGACCTTGGGTTCAATTCCCGGTTCGGGTAGGTGCTATTGGATTTTTCTGACTTGGATTTTTTAGTAGTGACTAGGAGTCAGGATATGTACCCGGTGTGTGTGGCATTAGACTTACCAACTAGTTTATCGTGGGACCTACAGATAACTGGAGAAACGTGGGAGTATATCATACCTACATCCTACCTACCTCTTAGGGGATTACAGGCGTGACGTTACGTTACAATAAATCTAAACGTAGAGCAAGAAAGACGAGTATACACGATACAGATATTTGGCCATAGGTGCCCTCTGCCTACCCCGTACAAAACGTAGCGTAACGATAGATTTATATTTGCAATCTGACTAGATTATTGTGACAATAAAATATGAGCAAAATATTTTTCACACTACGCAATTTACACATTACAAATTTCCTTACACATTAATTTACATTTCCAAGTCGACAACTCGGTGAATACTGCACGGTACCAACACTCAAGCATGAGAGCATTGGGCGCTAATGGAGTTTAATCTCGGCTGCTAAATTATAATAACAGCTATGCACTCGACGAAATAAACACGCACTTTAAAACACACCGTGCGAAATATACACGATGCGTGCGAAATATACACAACGTGTATACAGCATGAAATGTTATTGTAATTTTTCTAATCACGGACTACATAAACACCAGATATATAGTTTTAGCATTCTAGAACTTTCAATATAATTTTAAATATTTAATTGTATCTGACCTTTTGCACCGTTTGCACAGGACACGTAGGATTCGATCTCGATTAGCATTCGAATTCACCAACTTTATCTATTTTGTCATTCATTCATTCGTGAAAAATATTCAATATTCATCTTCTTACTTCA
>DWFO01002028.1:0-14480 GCA_018246595.1 Mimoniades nurscia nurscia | reverse complement strand
CTTGTTCTTCATTTTAAATGCAGTAACCAAGTCTAGACATGGGCAAACTTGATAATGGGATTTTACATATTTTAATACCCCTTAATACTAAGCTAGGTAATAATGCGGGCTTCAGGGACCCTGTTTGATTTAGCCTTTTAACCGTACGCTGTCTATGTAGTTTTTTATTAAATCAGCTGTAGGTTGCGCACTATACCCAAGGAATATTACACGTACCTATCATTCAAACCTTGAAACGAATGAAGTAATGAACTCAGGTAAGATTTTATTTTGATCTCAGTATTAATACAGACATCTGCGAATATTCGCAACTTATGTAAAAGTACCTAAATGTTTGTACAATACGATAAAATAATAGCGACAATGAAATAAAATATACATACATGAATATTTATTCATATATCCTATGTATGAGTATCCTATGTATTCATATATCCTATGTATCCTATAAGAACAAGATGCGGACTTCAGAGAAAGTTACTGAAGTCTCCGCCGCGACCTCGCTGCAAACGGCGGGAGCTCACGAGGAAGGACCTCGTATAGGTCCTAAACTAGTCGGGCCACCCCGAAAAAACACGAATCTAGCCGGATTAATTCTCAGTCATGTGTAACACTCACAAAACATTTAACAACAAAGTTACTAAAACCACTGCCTGGCTGTCTGTTTGATTGTCCGAAGTTACTCTAATACTTATGAAGCGATCTCGATATTAATAGAATTTCGTGTAGTGATAAATTACTATCGAAATCAAGGTCTACAACAGTTGTTATGTAATGTGAGAAATTAAAGAACTTTCTACGTATGATTGGTTTTCAACCATAGGTCGATTACTAATCACTTTTAGAAATTTCCATTATTGGAACAAAGTCAGCGGTGCTCGTCAAGTTCTCGATGTTGGAAGGTAATACTGGAGGCCCGCGTAGAGAGGGAAACAATTAATTGAAGCCATATACATCTGTAGACTTCAGTAATAAATACTGGCTTGAACTTTCATTTGCCACTAATGAAATAAAAAAATCTCGTGTTCCTGTCGTTTCGCTGTCAACGCTTAGTGTGATTAAGATAATAAATATTAATAATTCTGCAACACGTCAGACATATAACATAATAATATCTAATGAATAATGAAGTGACGTTAAAACTGGCATGATGTGTTAAATCAATAAAAAAAAACAAATTTTAAATTTATGACATTTGTATGAGCGAAATCGGAATTTATTATTTGCGACAGTTATTTATTCGTTTCAATTAATTCCTATTCTGGTCGTTTCTCATTCACGTGTTCACGGATAACACTTTATGAATGTTGACAGTTCAAACGAAATATATCGTAGTGAAGTACATAAACTCGTGCTACACACGATATGCAGTACCGTTTAGTATTGGCACAGTATAAATATTCGGAATCGGTGAGTGCTCAACACTGTTCAGATCTGGTTGCATGGTATTCAACAAGTGCCGAATCACTTTTAGGTTACTTTTACAATCCTATATAATATGAGCTTTCGAATCAAAGTCTAAATGTCATTTACGTTGAACGAAATATTAATGATAAATACATGTTTGAGACAGACAAAATGTTTTAAGTAAGTAAGTGTTAGTTTAAGAACAATCCGCGGATCGAGTGATGCACTGCGATACACCACGATAATATAAACTGAGCCTTATCGTAAAGAGTAAGCGCGTGTTTACCGCGTGGACGATAAAATCGGGAACCATATGAAATTCGTTTCCATGTTGGATTGCCACACCTCGCACGGAGGTGATTGACCTGCGAAAGAAATGCAAACAGCAGCCATTTAATTTTGTCCTATGGACACTGGTAACGACATAATCACTATTTAAATGCTAGCAACCAAAGCTATGATTCAGGATAAGTACAATTTTTTTTGGCATTAATTTTTTTTAATGACTAACATTTTTTATTTAGACATTTCTTGTAAAGTATGACCGCTTATGTCTTAAAATTCAAACTCATCTATTCAGATAGCTGAAACTATTAAAATGATCAAAATTACTTGTGACAAAGCTCATTTTTTTTGGTTAAACATAAAAAACCGTGATCGACTTGACAAGATTTGTTACATCATGTGCTGATTGAGACATTTTGTAGTACTTCCATCAAGGACATTAAGCCTTTATCGTCTTACTTCTAAGTACGAGTCTCCCCTGAGAATGGAACCGGTATCGTATCTACCCCTATATAGCTTCAGGAATACTATGCTAAAATATTTATTTATACAAGCACGGCCCGCCAAATATAATTAAGTTGGAGCACAAACACGACAAACGAAGTGCGCTGCAGAACATTCGCCTCGCTATTTCATTCTTAAAAAAAAATTGGAGTTAATTTATTTGAGTGTGAATGAATACGGAGCGTAAGCTGGCGGGCGAAATCTGCGTCTAAACAAGTGGTTGGGGAATCTGCATAATTTATATATACCCTGAAAAAGAATTGCCTGGGCCCTGTTTACTGTGCTCTTGTTGATTTTCCGAGGACCGCGTTTGTTGAAACGCTCGCCATCCCTCTCGCGGCGGGCAGGGCGGAGCGGGACGACAGACGGCGTTATGTATGGAGGTTGGATTGGAAGGGACTTCAATTTTCGATGAACGTAAACCCACTGAAATATCGTTGAGGAGCGTTTACTTTTGTGCCGAGGTGCGCGTCCCCGGCTCGTTTGTTGTCGACGACGCGTGTACGCTACAGTATGTTACGGTGGATTGAATTGCATATGGAATTTTCTGGAAGGTTCAATCTTGAATGAAAGTTCGTAAATCGTGTAATCATTTCTCTCGATTCTAGTTTGAGAAGCTGATGAAATTTCATTCTATTCACACGAATGTTAAATGAAATAACACTAAATTTAGACCCAACATTGTTGCTGTAGAGTTTCTCTTCATGGTGGATTTATCACCTCAACCAACAGATCAGTGGTAACATAATACTGTAGGGTAATGCGCGCCAAACGAGATTAGGATGGGGTAGATTTCCTTATGCTGTGGCCTCCTTTGGTTGGTTGGTCATTCCCTACGTGCTGGGCTTTCAAAACTGTATGTCTGTTTCTTTTCAGAAAAACACTTAAGCACTGCAGATATACTTATAAGGGTTTTGATCAATTTGTTGGCGGCTCTATAACAAGGTGATTTACTAACTTTACGAAGCATAGAAACAGTAATTTGGCGTCTGAGGCTACATATTACCTAACCAGACAGATCGTATGCGATATGCTAGTGCGTCAGAGCTAAAGCGTCAAGCCCGGCTTGTACTTTACAACCGAACAACAGCGCATTGGAGGCGACGCGTATGCACATGTATCCAAGAGTGTGGCGATATGTTACGGTTGGATACATACCGAGCTGCGAGACTAACTTATGGGCATGGACGTGAACGGCATGAAATTTTCAAACAGGACCCGACGTGACCGGGCCCACGCGTTAGCTCCACACCTTCCGAGAAGCGCGCGCGCGGTATGAAATATGCTCAGCGTTAGCAAAAAGATGCTAATGTTGAAATACAAGACTTCGCGGCAGCACGGGATTTTTATACACAGTATAACATCACGCCTGTATATCCCCGAAGGGGTATCCAGAATCAGCATTAGCACCAAAAACTTTATACAGTTCTATAAAGATTGTATTCAAAATTAGAAAAATATGTTATTTGATGTTTTTATTTATATACAATATCCGTGTCAGGTGGTTCAAGGGATTATTGCATAGAAATGTTTAATAGCTAATTTTGCAAAATGAAAAAGAAACTTAACAGAATTAAAAATACGTATGTATTGAAAAGGTTAAATTGGTATGAAAAATACCTAACAAAGGTCGCGCACTCCGCGCCCGAACCCACGCGTCAGCGCGCTCGCTTCTTAGAACAGCCGGTTTCGTATGAAATATATCTTACAAAACGAACAAAAGTAGCAAATAACAAAAAGGCATAATAATGTTCGCGAGAACCATATAAGGGCCACACCCACACGCTGTGGGTCGTCATGCATATTAAAATAAGTCCATACCAGTATATGGTAACATTAACTGCGTAGTCATATGCATATTTACATAGGTATATAAAGATATAGACACAATTGCAGTATCAGACCGTGTATATTTCTTAGGAAGGTGAGATCGCTCATTTTAAGTACCGCTTAGTTTTTAATCATCGTCACAGCGTTATTTTTGTGTGATATATGATTCCCCTGTACAAAGCATGTCTGTGTTGGAGTGAGTGAAAAAAGTTGCGCTTGGATCCCAAGTTTTTTTGTAATTTTTTGACGATTTCTTAAAGTTTTTCACCTATTAGATCATACAAGCACAACATTTCAATCCCCTTCCCCCCAGATATTTTTGAAACTAAAAAAAAGTTGTGAATAATTATGATTAATTGACGTTTTATAATATGCATACATTTCAATTAGATACACGTTTTGACAAAAGTACAATCTTCCTATTAAATATATGTGTGTTACTGTGTTTCTATAAAATACTAGGAATACAACACAATAAAAGGGCGTATGTGTGCGAATCTACAAATCTCGGCGGCCTTATTAAGGGCCACCTACACGCCGCGGATTATGATACGCCTGAAGGGTGCTCAAGTACTCCGCCCGAGGGGCCATGGAGAAAATAGTCAATATTTTTTACGTTCTAATGGGAGGATGAAATGAAGAAATTCTTTCATTGGAACAAATGTTTTAACGGAGAATCTTTATTAATGCTTTAAAGGCCGGAGCGAAAATAATGACGTGTTTTTTTCCATATGAGGATTGTGATTTTGTTGGTTTTATTGATATATACAATACAATATAGTAATGCAACGAATTGATACTAAACGGTAGACATCGATGTAATAAAATTGGTAATACTTTGATGGAGTCCTGTATACAACTTGTATAGAACTCTTATGCCAGCCAACTACGAGGATTTCATCAATCTACTAGTTGACACGGAAAACGTTGTTGTTCCATATAAATTATATTTAGTGAATATTTTGGTTACTAAATAAAAAAAATAAGAATGTATTACGTGTGTGAATATTTTAAATGTTTGAAGAACAAACGACGCTTAATTTATATGGACATTGTCATACAAAAATACTGAAATAGGGATAAAAAATTGCATTTTTTATAACGAATATAAAAAAAGGAAAAAAAAGGTAAAACAATAGATTTTTTACGCCATCTATTCTCAGACCAACCAATTAGAAAAAAAACATAAAAATCTATCAAGCCGAGTCCAAGGAGTTCGACCACTAACGCTGTGACATTAGATTTTTAAATATTAGAATATTAACCTAAAAGCCAAGCAGAGCACTATAAAAACCGTAACTTTCGTTTTTTAATAAAAATTCCGGTAGGTACAGTTGACGGTTATCCTCGTACAGTTCATTCGTTCGTTCCCTCTTTCATTCATTCAGTCGCGTTCATTGTACACCAGTCCCCAATTTACCTTCAGAAGCGCAGGGACTTCTGCGAATGGCCTGTAAACATTTTTTTCCCGTTCCTTTTCGATTTTACGAGTCAACTGCGAACTTTTAGAATGGCCTTTATGGGCTCCCAGCACCGCCCCCACATATATTTGAATTATTAAATTGAATCCTCACTCTATCCGTGAATCTTCAGGAGCGCCTATTCGGATTTAATATATTTCTTGGCCTATAAAGAAGTACTTACATCGACTGTGCATTGTGATTTTACTTACCTGCAATGAAAAAGTACAACGTTAATAAGGAAAAAATGTAAAGCAATCTAATTAAAAAGTGTGCATTTGTTGACTACTAATAAGTTTATTACAAGTATATATTCTTTGTCCTTTATACAAGGAATATTCGAAATGAGCAAAATGGCATCAATTATATCGGAGGATAGCTGATAGCTCGAAACTACGGGATTATTTTATTATTCTATGTCATTCATCATTTAAAATACAAGTGCCAAACATTCATTTTATAAAAACCCTACATCATACCTGTAATCCCCGAAGAGATATGCAAAGAAGTGTAGTACATTCTTACGTTTCACCAATTACGTCTACATCCTACCATGGAATAGGTGGTGAGCTTATTGTCATACAATGGAAAAAGATCCAGCCTCCAGAGAAGGTGGTAGAAAGATTAAGGAGAAATTATAATTAAAAAAATATTATAGCACCCGACCCGGGATTTGAACCCGGGATCTTTCGGTCAGCAGTCGCACTCGTAACCACTCGACCAGCGATGCATTCGTATTCAAGTATATTACATTGAGTTTGCTTGGATTTAAATGGTAGTGTCAAAATAATTTCAGGCACGAGTGGCAATCAAGCTTTCAATGTGATATAATTAATGACTGGTTGCAAGTTGGCTCCTCGTTTCTAATTGCTTTTGGAATTAATTCGTCGCATGTAACTCCTGTCCGGAATTTATCTTATAACGTAAACCTTCTCAACATTACCGCTAAAACAAATCTCAATTATTTGCAGCCACGGATTACTTTACCTAATGATGGTACGTAATAACTAATTTAATGTTGCCAATTTGACACAAATATACTTCGAATCTGAGTAAGCTATTTAGGGAGTAACAAAAGGGACATTAAAAATTGATAAAATAAACAATCAATCCAGTTTTCAATTCATACCAATACAGGTACCATTGCGGTGTAGTATACCATTTATTTTGACTACATTAACCGACAGAAATTAATGCTAGACATATAATTATCTGCCCACGTACAGTAAAAAGCGTACTGAATTTCGCAACGCGCTCGACGCCCACGCGAATCTGTCTGGCCCTTCGGAACAAGTGAAGTATTTGCACGAAAAGGGACTTTTATAAGATTAAAACGTTGTCGGATTTGCATTGACGCGATAAGAGTATAATGAGAGGTCGGCGTGCCGGCGCCTGTAGATCACGGTAGATGGCGCCGCGGAGCTGCGCTTGCGCAACCGGCCGCCGCCCGCTCGATCATAGATCAATGCAATTAATTCTCTCACTCACCACCCGTGTGTACGGAAATTGATTAAACGAACAATGTATATTGTCACTATAACCGCTTTCACCCATTACCGACTATAGCACGGACCGCATCTGTCGGTGCAATATGCGGTTAACTTACAAAACGCGATTTTAATCGCGCTCTAAATCGCTAGCTTGGGTTTATTTTAGCGGAAGTTTTAGCTGTACCCATTTGCATGTATTTCCTAATAGATAATACTATGTTAAGTGTGTTGCTTAAAAATATAGTGTTCGTTGCACTATGCCGAACAGACAAAAATTCTTAATATCTAATTATATTTATATGTTATAAATCCAAACAGAATAAAAGAAGCGTGTATGTTAATCAAACAGCATACATATGATCAAGATGAAAAACGAATCCACAATCTCTAGCTAAGCAGTCATGATAACTAAAACTAGATCAATATACATATATGTATATGTGATATCTCTAAACCATAAACAATGTCACAAGAAACAAAGTAGTGTCCGAGACAAATACTTTAACATTACGACTGTAGTACTGAAATAATTACCATCGAACACCAATTATATACAAAAACATACATTCTACACAAAGGTTAAATAAGAACTTCAACATCCCGACAGCAGACAATAACATCCATGTATAAGACAATATCATGATAGAGCCGACACAATATAATCTCTTGTCCTATCTGACGGTTAATCTCTGGCGGGTGCGTAGCCTCTTCGGTAGCGGCTTGTTAGCTGGTGTGTGGGGACTGCCTGCGTTTATTGTTTATTGCTACAATCTAGCAACAGATTATTACCTCAACGCTAGCCTTAAGGTTCAGCTTGATCATTGATTTAAAATTACCCACTGCGTCGGACTCGACGCGTTAATAATATTGATGCGACGAACGATACTCGAGCGGCTGGCGTTACTTGTTCATGTCGTTAGGTTTCTTCTTAATAAAAAAGGGAAGTCTAATAATCTTTTCAGCCAGTGAAGTATGGATAGAATGTAAAATTTATTATGATTGTTGTGCTTTAGGCTAAATAGAACGGTAGATTAATAGAATAACGTTAATGCTTTATAGATGTAGTTTGTTTCGTTCAGTGTTGAGATATTATAAAGAGGATATTGTAACTGATCCCAAATTAGACAGGCCCTGTATTATTTTGACTAGATAGGTTAAAAATAAAAGTTTAAATACGTGTATAGAAATTTGTACACTCAGAATCAGAAATGAAACACACTTGTATTTGTCACGCAAATATTAATCTCTTGTGATAATAGAATCCACAGCCTTAAATTCAACACTTAAGATTACAACCACTAGATCAGCGGATCACTCAACAAAACGTATTATTAAGGTTTTCTAACAATTGCTATTAGACAAGCAACCGTTTGTCATTTAACACTGGTCGTACTTTCGCGTTTGTGTCGCATGTGAATGTATAGAGAATCATGTTATCACTAACCACTGCTAGTTTTCCAGAATGTGTGCACCGAAACTCTCGACATTGGGCCACTCGTCTCAACTCGCCTTAAGAGAATTACCGACTTATACCTACTCTTCACGCGAATGCATCTAATTCACCATTTTACACGGCACATGTTCCTTAAGTTGAGATCTACTCAAGTTCGTCTTAGAATGCTAACGAGGCAACAAGTACTATGTAAATATGGGATACATATGCATGTATGCATGTATGTATGTATGCATGTATGTATGGAGGTAATCGTTGTTTGTGAAGTGTCGAATTGCTTGCGCTGAGCAAATATACTTGTACAGGTCTCTTCGAGCATTTCGCTTCGATTATACTTATGAATGATTGTTTGCGTTTAATAGTTTGAAAATGACTTGTGAAGCGTTTACGGCTCTGATGCAGTGGTGTTACGTTAACGATGGGTCGTGTTTAGCGACATACATATGTAGGAGTCTGCTTGCCTTTAAACGAGTTTGAATTGGAATCCAGGAAGTAGAATAGGGCTAAAGGAACCGCTACAGAAACACTTTCTTGAAGGTCTCTATCCAGGTACCTACCCTTTTGGGTCGTATTAGTACGTTATGTTATATAAGTTTAATACAGCCATACATTTATTTTATTATATGTTAGAACGTGTAAAGTATTTTTAATTTTAAATAATTTAATCTTTTCCTACACATATTTACTTATAGTTCAAAATTCCAATATCATAAAATGTATGAATGTGTGTTTTTCTGGTCTACATGTGGAATATGGCTATTATTTGTCTTTAAAATAATATAATAGTGAACACTTCCAAATATAAATAGGGTTGCCTGTATTTATTAAAAGTTGTCTTGGGCTTTTATAAAAAAAAATAGGGATTTTTACAAAAGCATCTGCTATATAAATGTATATATTTATGTTTTTGATAGTCTATTAGAGTTTTACTTCCAATTAATTATAAAACTGTTTAACGAAGGCTACAAAAGCGGTAACAAAGCGAACATATTTTTTTTCCGCAAATTTACTCAAAATATTTTTCTTGTGCATAATTTTTTTGTGCTAAAGGCTCTTGCAAAGTAAAACGCGGCAGCCCTAAATTTAATAGCAAAATATATTATCGCGCAAATCTGTAATAAAGATAGCCATGGACGGTGTGATCCGCAAGCCCGCAACGCGACTATGCGACTCGCGTTTCATTCCCTTATACCAACTAAAAGTGTGCCATATAAAGAAACGCAATTGGAAATGAAATAGCCAACCAGAGCTCCATAAAGATGGGGCTCTCGATGCACTGAAATAAAGTTAATTGCTCGTAAAATGCAGAATGCGTCCCGGGCGCCATCTTGAAACTCTCTCGATACGTTTAAGAATGCTTGTGGAGTTTAATTCGGTTTCTAGTAGTCGGTTGGGCCAATTCGTTGCAGTGTTGTGCCGCTTGCCAGAAAATTGGAATAAGTCACATGGCACTTAAGCGCAGTCAGGGGGATTATTTTGAAGTGCAAAAAAAATTTTCTCTTTCCTATTTAAAATGAAATTTATTTTTTCTCTTAAATTGTACCTACATATTCTGGCGAATGACGCAACGACAATTTGGCAAGATTAAGGGGAAAAATATTTTTTTACAACTTGGTTTCATTTAATTCGTAACCTATTAAAAATTATGTAGTAAATGAATGAGTAATCAGCTTTAACGGTTAATTACTGCAACAGTAGATTTTCGGTATATTGTTTATTTTTATAGTTACAACTTTTTAGTTAATATACCGAGAAGCAGTAGGCGAGATCCCCGACCCGCGTAGACAGCGCCAATCCGAGCATTATTACGATGTTATTACCTAACTTTGCTATCTGACGTAACCGAATCGGCCAAGGTCTAGCATTTCAAAACGAGCCGGCTGATTGTAATCTGGGAAACGAGACGCGACAGCAGCGGCGGGAACACTAAGCAATACAAACAATCATCATTCTTCAATGCATTTAAGTAATTTAAAAAAAAAAGAAAAATTGTTAAATGCGAATATTTTAAGGCCACACTGATTCTTTTAGTGCAGGATAAGTGCGCAGCACTCTACAGCGAATTTGTAACACGTGTTAGAAAGGCTGGACGCTGTGATATCGCATGGAATGTTGCACCCACGGCCCAGGCGCCGCCCGTCCCCGTGGGTGTGAGTGAAGGGAGTGCTGTGGTATTTATAGAAAAACCAGCGCTCACCTGCCCGATACACCGCGTGAACCGGGCGGAGGCATTCGAAAATAGAGCGATGGTTTTCTGTGTGGAACACCAAATCGACTAAATTGACGTACAAAGAAATCGACTAACGCCAAATAAATTAACGTTTAAAAAGAAAATGCACCTTTTAATATATACCATCGCTGCACAGTAAATCTATTGGCAAGAGCAGATATGTGGTTATTAATAATGATGCGTATAAACGGAGATGAAAAGGAGATTTTGGCTATTCTTTTTAAGCCATTGGCTGGTAATATTTGAAAGTTCTTAAAGAGAACGCATAATACTCTATGAAGTAGACTGAACTAGATATTAATGACCTGTGAACTAGATATGACCTGCCTTTGAGTTTGGATAAATGTTAATTATTGTTAATAATTTGTGCCATGTAATAGACAAGTTTAATATCACACGTAATACTTATTTATGTGCTAAATTTAAATATGATACCACATTATCTTTTAAGTTAAATTTAATTTTATACTAGCAAAAACAACTGCCATACAATACCTACTATAGCAATTAAGAGTGCGTAAATAGAGCGTTAAAGTAATTTGTAATTTTTATTCGCAAAAAATAGAGGCATGTAGGACACCCCCACGTTTTACCAGTTACGTTTGCGTCCTACTATGAAATAGGTGGTGAGCCTATTGCCATACACCGGGCACGTTTCTAGACTCTGAGCCACTACTAGAAAATCTTAATTAGGAAAATCTAGTAGTGTACGACCCGGAATTGGAACCCAGGGCCTCCCAATCGGCGGTCGCTGATGCAATCAACACGACCAACGAGGCAGCAAAAAGCAAAGACGACTAAATTAGGCAATAGATGTTATTCAGGACGTGCGTTGTCTGTAAACCCTGGATTGGCGAACGTTTGAAGGTTTCGGTCTTGAAACTTCTCATTCTAAATGGAGACTCATGTTCAATTATTTTGTAGTATTCTTGTTTATTATTGTCTTTTTAATAATCCGAAAATAAAGGATTTTTTAATTGCGTCGTTGGTCTAGTGGTTGCAGGAATGACTGCCGATCAAGAGGTCCTGGGTACGATGCGCGGGCCGAGTACTCTTTAATTCTCCTAATTTGTGTATGTGGTACTACACCCCACTGCCTACCTCTTCGGGTAGAATTTTAGAACCATCTCAGGAATGCTTAACGACAATATTATAATCAATACACGGACAGATTATTATAGGTATACACGATACAATACAATGGTTTGTGTGAAACTTTTCTCGCGCGCGTTCCAATCCGCGGCGAGGCGCCCGCGGCATCTAACAGCATTTATTGGATGGTTTCAACAATTCTCTACAATAGACATAGCGACCGGACAACGGTACGAATACCTATTGAAAGATGTCCGAGCTACAGTTAATATAATCTAAATAATTGAACTCAATATTTGCCAACATATTAATTGTCCGCTGATGATAGAACATTTGGTTGTGTTATATTAAATGATTTTTTTTACTATGCGATAGGCTACCTTCAGCCCGTAATTTCGCCATATGGGACGCGTAAATGAGTCCTAAAATGCAACAGGCTTGTCTAGGAAAATCCTAGTCACCCTAATTTATCGTTTTGGTTTTATCCTCGTTGTAACTTCACAATACTTTGTAGCTTTTACGGTTTCTATCATTTTAACCATTGATGATATTGCTATTTGTATTGATTTATTGTAATTACACTAATGTAAATACGCTGCAGAAAATCATTAGACAATCAGAAATTTAGTACAGGTTCAAAATACAATTAGACCGGTCAATGTGATTCGTGCCGCTGGGAACTAAATGGTGGAACCATAAAGGCGAAGATCATGTGTTGTGGTGACGTTTGGAGGAAACCTATGTTCATTTATGGAAGTACATGTGCTTCAATGACATTCATTTTTAAAATAATAAACTTTTGAATCACTGGCAAGGGATTAATAATAAAAAGTCATTTTATCGAGTTTATGAACCAGTTAACATATTTGTATGTTTGTATACGATTAAGCTAAAATGTTCCCGTCATCGTTAAAATTGATAAGCACTAGATTCTTATACAGGGATTATCAACATTATCATTTTGAGGACATGACCTGGAATAAACACCAACACATAGATAAGACGTCTAGATAAAATAGCGCGAACAACTTTAAGATGTCATTTATAATCATTATAAGCTTTATTTACAATGCGAACAAGCGCTAATAAACCTTATAATTGAAATATACGATTTACGCGAGATTATTTTGATTAAAGCGCTTTATGTAATATTTGTAAATGAACCCGTAAGATCGAATATCGATTATATGAAACGCCGTCATGAGATGAAACAGCCACTGCGTCAGCGTAAAGTTTTTACGAACGTACCGATAACAAATAAAAGTAGCCTTTATGCTCTGCGCAATAAGGTTCATATGATGTTAAAGAATTGTTGTTATAGGTTTGTTCAACGTGGCGCCCGCAGTCCGCTCCCACGGTCCTGTGCCCACGCTTTCGGTCACTATTTATTGAAAATGTTTATTAACTGAAAATTTAGATAATGAATATTAAAATAGAAGTTGCACAAATGTTGTCGTTTATACAAGAGATTCATTGCGTTTGCTATAGGGTACATGCTAATAATAATTATCGGGTTGGGTTGATTTCAATACTATAATCTAAGTAAAATAATTTTACACTCGCGTGACTTCTCAAATGTCCGTCGACATGACGTCAGATTGTTTAATAATAAACCTTGCAATTTCACACGGCCGCCATGCTGAGCTTAATCTGTGTTATATAGATAATTATGATGACGTTTCGAGGCGCCGGTTTTTCATAATAACAATAATGTATGTACATATCTAATAAGGTGACCGTTACCGACCATGGCGACGGTTTACCCTCCGATTCCGTTGGAGCGCTGTAAAGCTGCTTACGTAGCCAATCTCCTTGAAGATCCTCACGCACCGTGGGCATGTGAGCACACCCTTATCACAGTTATAATAATCCAATAATGATATCTTGGGAAATCTCCACGCTTGGCCACCCGATCGCAGAGCATAAAGAGAGATTGTATTAAGGTAACTTCATACAGACTTAAGTACTTTACTTTTAAAATATTTTAAATTTATTTTATTAATACTTAAATAAATATATACTTATTTACACTAAGACACAGAAAAAATACTTGTGGTCATCACACAAACATTTACTCTGGGTGGGAATCGAACTCACTAACTCACGCTCGACATGTAATTTTACTAACCGGGTCAGCCTTTTAATATTTTCATGTAAGATTTATTTGCCAAATACGTTAGGAATATTTGCTATCAATTCTTTAGAACAGTCCAGCACGCAGCACCGGCGCCAGGTCACCGAGCCGCACGCAAAGAAAGTGCAAATAGAAAGCTTTAAAATCAAACAGAACACCTGCAGGACTCGCACTGCTCAATTAGCAAGCAAAATGTCGACGCTGACTTGTATGCCTTGACTAATGCAGAAAGTGCGTGTACCCTCAATAAAACAGTCATATAATAATAATAATAATTGTTTAAATAAATCGATCGTCTGCTCGTAGCATGTTAAATAAGAAAATAAGTTATTTATTAATAACTTAATATGCTAACACATTTATATATTTATTTATTCCTTATTGTAACACTTAAAAAAGTATGTACTTTGTACAAAAGGAGGACTTATTGTGTAGTATTCTCTATAACTCAGCCGTTGGTGATGGTGTGTAATGGCGGGAGGCGGTAACAATGAAAAACTAAGACACTATACGTTTAATAGATAAACATTTAATACAAAAAATGAATATATAATACGATATAAACAAACTTCATGATAAATACATAATTTTTATA
>DWFO01002027.1:0-14480 GCA_018246595.1 Mimoniades nurscia nurscia | reverse complement strand
AAAATTAAAAATTGTAGCGAATTTGGGAAGGAACTGACTCCTAGGCCACAGTTCACGCTTTTCTAGGAGTCAGAGCTCCTAATATATGTATGTCCTAAATTTTGGCTAATAAAACATTATTATTATTATTATTACAATGTTTCGATTTATAACTTATATTATTATAGTTTGTACTGTGCCTCGTTGGTCGTGTCGGTTCCGAGTGCGACTGCCAACCGGGAGGTCCTGGGTTCGATTCCCTGGTCGGGGACTACTACATTTTTCTAGTAGTGGCTTGGAGTCTCGAAATGTGCCCATATACACAGCACTCACCAAACGTAAACGTACATGTGACGCAAACGTAACCGGTGAAACGCGGAAGTGTTCTTCATTCCTCTGCCTACCTCTTGCCCACACGCCTACAGGCGTGATGTTACGTATTATTATAGTTTACGTTTTTTTCTTACAGATATAAAGGCAAACGGCTTTACCCATCCGTGCCAAATCAACCGTCAGAGGCGTCGGCCCACTTTATGTTCGAACTGGCTAAATCAGTTTTGTTCAAAGCTGGCGGCTCGTCGAGCACTAGTTTGTTTACGCAGACCTCGTGTGCAAGAGAACATCATGGACCTCACAGGTACGCCGCGTTCCAATTGTATGAGTTTATCTATGAGTTTCATCTTAAAGGTAATAAACATGGTATGCCTCTGAAGAGATTGACTTTTACAGTACATGTACATGTATGTACATGTGTTCACACACTAAAACCCAGATCTGTAAAAAATAAATATTTTAACCACTTTTCAATGACCTATGTGCCATTAACAAAGTCTTCCTAAATCAATATTGCATGTAATATGTGGATTGACATACTCATTGTGAATTTTAATCTAGGTTTTAATATAATACATTAAACAGAAGAAGAGAGAGACAACCAACGGTTTTGAACTAAAAATAAGTTTTGAGTTTCCCCCATCGTGGACAACATTTAGTACTTGTGTTATGTATCGACAGGGGTTTACACATGGCTGCGTTCCAACTGGGCCTGTACGCGCTGGGCCTGCACAACTGCGTCAGCGCCAACTGGCTCAGCCGCACCTACTCGTCGCACGTCAGCTGGATCACAGGTCAGTATGAACTCCATGAATAACTAATTTAACTTATTACGAATGTTGCATGGCTTTGGACTCTTTTATCGCATTTTTTTTTAAATTTCTACTATAATCTCTGGATACTTTTGCTAGTCAGTGTGGCCTTGAAACTCATGCGCATGTGCTCTAAGTATAAAGCAAAAGTATACGTTCTACTTAATTTTAATAATAGGTTTTTTTTTTCAGGCCAGGCAATGGATATTGGATCGCCCGCCATATTGTTTTTAATAGATGCATGGCAGGGGCACCTTACACCGCCGGAAGCCGCCGGCATAGCCGATAAGGTAGTCTTACTAGAAATAATAGGAGCTACATAAATAGTCCGTTGAGCTTCATCGGTCGAGCGGTCGCAAGCGTGACTGCCGATCGAGGTTTCCCGAGTTCATAGTCCGAGTCGGGGCACTATTGGATTTTTTTTATTTACTAGTAGCGACTCGGAATCTGGATTCACGCTCGGCGTACGGCAATAGGCTCGCCACCTAATTCGTAACAGGACGTGGGCATAATCGGTGAGATGTGGGAGCGTGTTGCATTCCTCCGCCTGACGCGCGGGCGTGTGGTGCGCAGGCGTCGTCGGGGCGCGACGTGGCCACGGTGCGCGCGGCGGCCGAGCTGGCGCTGTCCGTGCTGCCGCACGCGCACGCGCTCAACTACAACGAGATCCAGCGCGCCGTGCTGCAGTGCAAGGAGCAGAGCGACGCCATGCTGGAGCGCGCCTGCCTCACCGTGGAGGCCGCCGCCAAGGGTACGTCTCGCCTCACCGACATATCGAACGACAATATTTTGAGCGATTTCAAACATTTCTGTAGTCACTACGTACGCTAGCAGTCTTGTATGTGTACCTTTTTGTCGAGCTAGCCTAATGAAGCGTAAATCTATTTATCGACTCTGTTATCATAGATCTTTAGTGTAATTTTTTCTAGTGCAAAATACCATTATTACCGATAAATTAGCCTATCAGATTGTACGTTCAGATGGACATATCGTATGTCCTGTCCTGTCCTTAAATTTACTACTTTCGATATCCGATACATCACGGGTCTCTCTCTCTCTCGTCCTATTTTATACCACTGCAAGTTTACTTTCATAATAATAACTCCGCAGGTGGCGGGGTGCTCCCCGACGTGCTGTACACGGTGGCGCGCTACTGGCACGAGCTGTACCTGCGGCAGGCCAACGAGGAGACGGAGCCGCTGCTGGACGAGCCGCAGTACCGCGCGCCGCAGCCCGTGGCCGTGCCGGTGCCGTACCCGCTGCCGTATTCCTTCACGTACCACCCGTACCCGCCGCCCATATACCAGCTGCAGGTGAGATAAATTATGCTGCTAAAAAAACATTCCTGGGCGTTTTCATTTTGTAATTGTTACTGACGGCCGTTTTTCGTAATGGAAAATAACGAGCCAATAGAAGTTGAAAGGTCGAAAGGATGTGCGGTGAGGTGTTAAAAAAAGAGAATGTCACTGCAACGTAAACTAAATTTATTTAAAAGAAATAATTTATATGTAGGGTTGTGGGTCGTTATGCCCTAATCTGGTTTTGCGACGCAGTGCCGGGTACTCCCGTGACGGCGACGCTATTGAATGAGCCTCAGCCGAACCGTATCTGCAGAAGTTGCCGGGCACCAGCCAGTAGACGCCCGTCTTGTCAATATGGCGTATCAACAGGCGTTTTAAATTTCCTGAAGTCGATATGGTATATCCACAGAATTGACTTTCGTTATTCCAAATTCCAATCTTGGACCCTGTGAAAAATGTCACAGTTGCAACTCTTCTATCGTAATACCTCCGCTGATTTGCAAACCTTACGCCACGTGCGCGACAGCAAATAGTGCTTGCAAATCAGATCACAGTTACAAATGGACAAACTATAATTTTATATACAATATGAACGAATACGCTCAAAAACTTACCCAATTGGTGTGCAAAAAAATTCACAACAAAAGTCACAAATGAAACTATGTATATTTATTTTTTGGAAAAGAAAAGGGTCGCGTTCTTAACCGCACCAGTACACTTTTCCAATATCTGATCGCCACGAAACGAAGACGCGGAGTGGTGTGCTCGGCCCGCAGTTGCATCGGTGATCGTTTTTTTGACGGTCGACGGCCGAGCGGCACAAACAGCACGTATCGCGCGGCGCACACCGGCCGCAAACATTACTTCAATTAAATTATTATTAAATATATACATATTACGTTACCATTCTGATCACCATAATACGAGCTCTCTCGATGCTTTCTTTGAGATTATATGGCGTGTGTGAAGATGTCCCAAATAATATTATAATATGTGCCAGTACGGAGGAGCGGCCACCGCGCACCCGGGCCCGCAGTACGCGTTGCCGCAGTACTTCGTGCGCGGCATCGTGACGCAGCCGCACCCCGCGCTGCCGCAGCACGCGCCGCACCCGCACGTGCCGCACCCGCCGCACGCCTTCGCACTGGAGCAGCAGCTGCCCACGGCGCCCGTGCCGCCGCCGCTGCCCGTCCCGCACGCGTCCAGCTCCGCCAATGGGGGCTCGAGTGCCGGCGTCAACGTGGGCTCCTTGAACAACGTGGTCCCCAACGGCGTGGGTTCCGGGAACCCGAACAGCATGCCGGGGCCCTCGGCCGGACCGCCGCAGTTGCCCCAGGGACAGTTGCGGCGATTGTTAGCGGCCTATAGAGTCGGTATGCTTGCGCTGGAAACGCAAGCCCGTCGAGTACACGACGACCGCCCACAGAACAAATTCGGCAGGTAATTGAAGTATATTTGTAAGCCTAGATAGTAGGGTAAGAACTATTGGTAAGGTAAATATGTCCAGTTAGAATTACGAAATGGAACTTTAGATTTCTTAAACTTTCACATGTTCATGGGAATAATTAATTTTGAATCACTCGTATAAAATATCCGAGTTACTGTCAATAAAGTTGTATATATGTACTGCAAATAGAGTAGAATCATGTATTTAAGTGTTAAAACCCATCTCGTGGATAAAACGCGTGTCAGTGTGCGCGAATGGGTCTCGGCGGGCGACCCGCGCCAGCTGCGAGTGGGGTCGTAACGCGAGCGCGTGGCGCAGGAACCCGCCGTACGGCGAGCACGTGAAGTGGCTGCTGCGCATCTCCAAGCGGCTGGGCGCGCAGTACCTGCACCAGTTCTGCGTGTGCGCCGTCAACTCCGTGATGTCGCCGTTCGTGCTGTACGAGCTGTGCGTGGAGTCGGCGCACTGGCTGGCGCGCGGCGGCCCGCACCACCTCGTCATGCAGCACCTGCGCGGCACGCTGGCGCCGCTCGTGCACAAGTGCCAGCAGATGTCAGTACCGCCGCCACCGCCTTCCGCGTTGTGGTCGGACCGAAACGATCGATATCACGATACAGATCGTATGCTTTTTTGATTAATACATCTTTCGTCAATGTTACACGTGGCTAAGAATTGAGCCGGCTCGATTCACGGTCGTTTATCACGGTGGCCCGTCTAGTTTCGGACCTATACGAGGTATTTCCTCATGAGCTCACGCCTAAAAACAATCGTGAGTTAAGCCGGCTTACTTCTTAATCATATGCTTTGTTAACCGAAAGCATAATTTCTGAATGAACGAATTCTTGATCGACCGTTCAATCGTTGTTCCCCCTCCCCTCCCCCCTCCAACCAAGTATCACATCCACTTGTTTAATAATCGATATTCTACATCTAAAATTTTGAGGGTACAATTAACAAGCAGACGAAAATTTAAAAAAAGTTTCAACCCCTATTTAATTATCTTGTGACTATGATTTCGGAAAACCTATAGATAAATTATTTTATCGACCGAAATTATAAATCTAACAGGTTTATATCTTCCAAGTTAACTATATTTTGTACATGTTTTTAAACCCTGTTTTACCCCTGTAGGGTAAAGATTTTCAAAATTCAATAAATTTATTATTCTAGAGCGTAAATTTTAAATTTCATGTAAATAACTTCCATAACGACAAAATGTCATGTATAATCTTTAATGCCCTATTTTATCCTTTTAGGGACTATAATCAAAAACAACTTTTTTGTTCACGGAGAGCCTAAATTTAAAATGTCGGTGACATTCGTGTTCAGGTACATTCAGTGCATACACCAGAAGCTGTACCACCTGACGTCGGTGGAGTACGAGGAGTTCGTGGGCATCGTGCTGTCGGCGCGGCTCGCCTTCCAGCTCACGCCCGAGGGCAACACGCAGTTCAAGGAGTGGCTCGCTTCGCTGCGCAGGTGCGTACTGTCGAGGCCGCGGCACGCGCGCTCGGCCGCACCCACGGGGCACACGCCACATCTTTACCTTCCCCGCTTTGATTATCTACATCCGTACAATTATCTACACAATTCTATCTTATTAAATAGGAAATGTATTTTTTTAAATAACCATGATAAATTTCATCGTCTTCTATTCTTTCATCGTTCTACTGTTGGACACAGGTCTTTCCTCACGATGGAAAGGTTTATCTAGTTCTTTTACCTTCACCTAAGATCGACCGTTTAAAGTTTAAAATGAAAAGGTCGCAGGCTTCAGAGGTGGGACGACGTGGTCGGTGAGACGATATAACGCGCTCCGTCGGCAGGTCCAAGTCGTGCAAGAAGGACCTCTGGACGCAGCTGAACGCGGCGCTGCAGACCAACGGCAAATGACGGCGGCCGGCAGCGGGCCCGACTCCCCAGTCGACGCGACGGGCATCGTGTTCCGTCATGTCGACCGCCACTCACCTGATACACACCATGTTTGACTGCTGTCGACTCTCGCGCATATTAACTTTGCATTGCAAGGAGCCGAGCCCCGGTTACCGTTTCTGAAGAATTTTCATGTGTCTACCTTAAATTATATAGAACGTTTCTGCTACGACCGCCCCGTGATCGTCGTTAATCTTCAGCTTGTTTATTTCGGGCCGCCCGAGTAGCTGTTTGCGATGGAATTTTAAAATGCAAAATTTTAACTTATTTTCATGTTATCTCAACTATACTAGCGTTTAAGCGCACGCTTGAATATACATACGTTGTTCTACTTATAAAATATAGCTAAATCGTTCTATTGATAATCTGCACTAGTATTACGATTAACGCAGCGCGACTGCTGAGTCAGATTACAAAGGATATAACTATGTATTTAATAGTAATGTGTGACTCGATTGTAGTTCATCGATCTCAATAATAACGAATGAACATAACTTCGATCAAGAACAAAAAAAAACAAAATGTTGCTAACTCCTGAAAATGTTTATTATATTATGTAGTATTATGTTTAAAAGCTGTTGGTTTGAATTTTCAGAGTTTATGTATATGGACAATTTCAAAAGTTTGTCGAGTGATGTACAACATCTCGTTTTGTCGGATCGTAAACTGAGATGTCGACTTTTGGATACGTGTTTGTCATTTTATGCGTTGTTTCATTGTACTGTAATAGCGTTTAAAATGAAATAAACCTAACATTGTGCAAAGTTATATGGAGCTCATATAAAGGTTGTGCATAAAATAGTCTGAGATTTGGTTGTAATCAGAGTTGTATTGTGAGACGCGACACATGTCCGACTAATGAAGGAGTTTAGCAACATTTCACATCTATGGGTGTTTTATTATTGTTCAAAGAAACACGCGGCCAGATTAGTGTGACAATTGTAACGTACAAGTCTTGGAATGGTTTTTGGACTGTTTTATTCTATAAGTGTTAAACTCATCGATAGCATTGGACTGAGCCAAGATAATCTTTACATTTGCTAGTTTAGACTTATCTCTTGTCGTATAGAGGTTTGCACAAATAGTATTTCAATATTTTTTTTTAATTCGATCACTACTACTATGGGATATTTTATTACCAGTAATACAACTCTGTATAACTAGTCAAAATGGTTTTGAGGAACTGTCATTGGTGTACCAGTGAAGCTTCAATACTGTAGCTCATTGAGTTTTCTTTTTTCGTGACTGAGCGGTGGGCCCGAGCGAGCGGCGCGGGCGCACCGGACGGCACTAGTGTAAGCACGTTGATTTTAACACCTTTTGAAGTACGATCTCGTTTGATTTTATTATACAGTTGACAAAAGGTGTTAAATGATAATTTAAAAAAGTGTTAATCACTTATCGAATTCATTTCGATCTCTCTCTACATTCATCGATACTATCGAGAATCGTTACTATGAGATTCGGTTTGATTAACATCCTTTTAAATGTTTATTAGTTAAATTTTTCATTTTTAGTGGGCAACTGTTGAGATATGACTCGTTAAAGCATTATAAATAGTCACTTTAACACTAATACATTTTACGCTACCAAGAAATTATGCTTGTAATACATACATAAATGGATTTAAAGTTTTCCAAGAGAATTCCCTCGTCGATGTATCAGTAGTGTTGCTACGGTCGGTTGCACGGTGGCGTATCATAATCGCAGTTGTTCACTAAACTTTACTCAGTACATTATTAATCATTGTCCACTAGCGAATTATTTAAAAGATCTCCGTCGCGTATTCGTCAGTTAAAGTTAGGTTTGATTCCGGAGCGCTCGGTGCGTTCGCGTCTTGTGTCGTATTCGTGTTTATTTTATTATTGTCTAATTGTAAGTAGTAGTATTCGCGGGCGAGCGCTGCGTCCGGAGCGCGCGGCGTGCGTGTGTGCGTGTGTGCGTGTGCGCGTGTGCGCGTGTGCGTGGCCGGCGCCGAGTGCGGCGCGCGTCGCCGCAGCATTCGTCGCCGCGTGCGCGCCGTCGGGGAGCGCGTCGCGCCGCGAATTTTAAAATTCAAAATTCCTTAAAAATATATTTGAATTTATTAATAACAATAGTCCATATTGTATTGAAGAATTGGCTGAGATGTTTCGAGTGACCTAAATAGTGTCATTAGACAACAGATTTATTAGACAGATTGTAGATGATGACCGTCGATACACTATTTTTGATATTCTCTTGTCGAAATTCGCAGTTTAATGAATGTTTATGTATAAGAATTAGCGAAGATGTAACGTGTAGTGCGTTCGATTACTATAGTAACTTTATTTACAAGTTTATGGTTATTATATATTACACTATAAAGCAAAGTAGCGTCTTCGGAGCCTTCGGAGTATAGTTATATTATAATGAATAGGAAATGAGCGCTGGCAACAAACTTTTAACTTACCAATGTGTGTGCTATCTCGCCACTGGCCACATACGGCACGGAACTCGTGTGGCTAGCACATGTGGGCTGCAACTTCTCGTAAACATAATAATTAATAATAAAAAGATGTAATTTTAAAAATGAGACCTTCCGCATACTAAAGCAATACAAAAATATATCATTTTTATATTTAAAATAATGATAACGGCTATGCGTGTGTGTTTGTGTGCTAGTATATTGGTGATGTCGTACGGACTTTAGGAACTTGAAATTTATCATATTTAATATTTATAGACTTACTTAGTTTCATAAACTTCTTGAATTTAAGCAATTTTTTTTCCGTGCTAATATGAAAAAGATGTTGTCTTAGTACAAAACAAACAGGATTCGCATGAATCCATCATCTAAGCTTGATTTAAAAGAAAAATTACAATTTACTTTAAAAATTTCACACGCCAGCGGTTTATTGTATTGCCATTGCGTTGAGTGTCATATGTGGAAAACAGTGCACTAAGACATAATTAGGAGAGATTTTGTTTGAGATTGCTTATTTCGATAAATATGTATCGCTTTAGGATTTAAGTATATTTTAATAAGAAAAATTACTCATTTCGACTGAATGTTAAAACATCCTGAAACAGCTCAAAGAAGTTAGTCTTACCTTTAAGCCGAGACTTGACACCATGTCATCTCACTAATTGCATCATTCTGAAATTCCCACTCGTTTACATAAAAAAAGGTTGGATACTTTTTATTATTTGTGAAAAGTACAGTTAGTTGAATAACATATGAAAATGCAAATATGAAATAAATACTCTTGACAGAGCTTTATAGAAAACTCGCTACTAAGTTCTATTTATTAGTTAGCTGCTAGGTATTATATTCGCGATTATTATTATTATTATATTAAGTATTTATATTATATTCGGAAAAGCATGGACGTTATCCGTGACAAAAAAAAATGTTTTAATGTAGTGTAATATCGTAATTGTATCGGACCTCGAGCGTCTAGCGTCTGTGAGTGACGTCATACCTTCTGGGACACGCGCCCGTGAGGCGCTCGTGAGTGAGGTCAAAACTATCCTCATATTATCAACATATGATAATATCTAACATTGGAATGATAAATTTGTTGCCAGATCGCGTCATGTATGTAGTTTTAGTTCCATATCTTATTAAGTAGATGTTACGTGAATTCTTTGAAAGTTCGAATGTCTTCAACATTCAGTAGTTAGTAAATTTTAGAATGCTAGTTAGTATAAATGGATGTTTCTAATCATGTAAATGGGTAGTTTTGGGATACTCAATTTCGGTCTGCGTTTCGTATAATGGGGAACTTGTCATTGAACTCTTCGTAGTTTTTTTCGATTAATATCACGGTCAATAGTTAAATTTTTAATATCAACCCAACAGTTACGTTGTTACCGACTCGTTAATAATGCACTTTGAGTTACAATAGCCAAACGTTCAGCGGAAACAATGTATTAGTTTGTGCGCCAGTTAATGCTATTAATATTATTATTGTTTCATTTAAACTAAGTTATATAAGTCTTTACTCAATTACTATAATAATGTGGTATGCAGCGTTTAGTACTAATGTTTTACGACTCTTAAGCCATATATTGAATTGAATTATTTTGTCATCACGACTTGCCGTCCATGTTTATTTTGCGAATGTGTGTAATGTACTTACGTTTAATTTGCAGTATATTTCTATTAGATGTCACGAAAATATGTACTTGCATACTTGTATATTTATATTTGGAAGCTAAAGAACTAGGTAATTGTATTATTATTATGCTCGTTGGGCATTATTAACCTTTTCTGGTATCTTACCTACACTTGTCATCGGAGAAACAATACCATCTTCCCGAAACCTTTGAAAGAGCGCTTTGACGTTTTGTCTCAAAGAACTATTTTTACACTTTAAAACGTATTAAATGATAAAAAGAAGATAAAATATATCGTTAGTTTCGTAATATAAGAGTGTGGAGCATATTTTAATTAGTTTTAAAATGCATGTCACGTATGTAACTCGCCAGGTGTTGGAACGGAACGTGAAGAGAACAGAACGGTGGAACGGAACGTGAAGGTAGTTTCGGTTTGATTCATTTGCGGGTTGCTGTCACATATCAGTTGATGTTTCGATTCGACGTCTTCACGCGTTCTACTTGCAGAGTGTAGTTTGAGCTCCGGAGTTCTCTATATTCGCATAATTCTATGAATCACAATTTTTGAAGAGACACGCGACATTTATATTGTGGATTGGACATACAGCTTCGTTTATTTATATATGTACTCATTATTAATATTCATATCAGGACTCAGAAGATTTTTAACTCCTGAAATTCCTGAATGGATTAAACATACAACTGTACCCGTCCTTCGTTTAGTTGTCCCGAAATTACTAGTATGTCTTCTCCATCACGCGTTGACCTCCAACGTCCTTTTGTATAATGCTCTCGATAGGTGTTTTTGTTTAGTTTAATGTAAACGCGTTTAGTTACTTAATTATTTTAAGAGTTGGATAGGATATGTCAACGTTGCAATGTTTATGGTATTGTATTTCGGTATCTACGCCACATCACAACCAGTCAAAGTATTGAGGATTACAGTATAGCGTTTCTATTTTAGTTCTAAATCGACGATGCATAATTATTTTATACATCTGGATTTGTAGTTTAATTATATATACACTTTGTAAGTGTGGAGTCTCCGCCTATTAAAAGTATGTAACCATTGAAAGAGTTTGAATGGCTACCCAATTAGCGTACGAAATACATTTATATATTGATAATATTTTATTGCATATTTTGTCATTTGCAATACACGAAGTTTCTGTGAATGTAAGAACTATTTGACTGTTTGCTATCGTACATGTCTTCGTTTTAGTTTTTAGTATCCTCTCTAGTTAATTTTCCAGTCTGAATAGTGTTAATATTATTTAAATATTGGACTGCATATATGAAGTAACGCTTGATTTATATCACAAATTTGATTGTAACAAAATTGTTTACGTAGTTATTGTTGCATTAGAGCGCCGTTCGTTAAAATTGAGCAAATTTATAATTTTGATAAAGATAAACGACAAAACTGCTGTGCCTCAGACGCTGGCAACATACGTTCTTGCAAGACGCGAGACTGGCGAAAAGAACCTCCTGTGAAATAGCCGAATGTAAAATCATAACCAGGGTGTCTATAAACAATAGTATTTCTCCGTAAGTTTGTTTTTGTTTGTAATTCAAATTGTTTAAGGGCATCCTGACATCTACATATAGAGTGCCCATACATTTTAAAATAACGTGTTTTTGAAATAAATAGTACTAGACATTTTGCTCCCTTGTCGTAAATGGTTGTAATTGTAAACAGTAAAGTAATTATTATTATTATTATTATTATCATTAGTGAATTGATAGACTGTATTGCACGATTTCAGGTTTGACCGTATCTTAGGGCTCTTTCGGATTAGCGTATTTTCGGTACGTTTTACGCTCGTTTTGGTATACGAGCGGTGTACTTCGGGCTTCAATGAAACAAACGCGCAAACTAGCATCGAAGCGTTATTTTGAACCAGTGTGTTTGAACGGAACGGAACGGTGGTGGTGGCGGCAGCGCGCGCGCACACGAGCGCATTCGCGCGCTTACGCTCGTATGAGCCGTGCGTGCGTATACGCGCACGTAATACGGGCGTACGTAAACGAGCGTATATGCACCAAAAATATGTTAATCTAAAAGAGCCCTTATTGTAACCACGTTGTCGCTCTTCATGCGAGCTAGCGCCCTCGCCGGCGAATCCTGTAACGCTTTGTTATAACAAGTCACCTGCAATTAGTTTGTGGTTGCATGTCGATCAACAACGTGAGCGTTTTGCTTCGCATTCGCTGTTCATCTTTACTTCCCTCTATAATGAAAATGTAAGTTTCTACTCGTACTCGAAATATTTTGACCTCTAGATCCTTTTATTATTATTACTTTTACGGATTACACATATAAGTCTTTTTTGGCAAAATATTTGAAGTAACATTATTTAATTATTCAATATACTTATTCTATATTTAAGATACCTGTGTTTTATTTTGATGAACCCTTTTTTTTGTATAACATGCGAAATATCCTGTATCTTATAGATTTACGTCGCTGCGGATGAAAAATTAATTATTATGCTAGATTTAAAAAAATATTGGGTTATTTTTCAATAAGTTATTTTATTTCATTCGACACATTTGATTGATTACGTACTTATATTATCTTTAATTCAGATTTTTACATCACATTTAGGGAACGTATCCGTACTAGGTGCGTGACCTGTTTTTAAAGTTTTTTAGTCCCTTCTCCCTCTCTTCGTGTACCACCCGTAGTACCTATTTGGTAAGACCACCTCCCCAAAATTAATTTTTCTTTTTTTGTTTGTCTACATAGACAAGGAATCCTTATGATATTTATTAACAAAGACGTTGACTTGCTTGCCAACTTCACTGCTCGGTATAGGTACTGTCAGTTTTTAATCAGCTGACGTCCTCGCATATATGCGTCAGTATTGTCACTTGTGAGTTCATAAAGCGTCATTTTTGAATATAGCTCGAAAAAGCGTAAATTTTTTTCAGAGATTATTGACTATGTACTTATGTGACTAAAACTTAAGACCATTCCGCCGGCCCCGTGACCAAGCGTGGTATTATTAAAGTCCCCTCCCCCCTGAACGGGTCACGTAGTATGCGTACGGTCCCTTATATCTGTTATACCTACATATATATTATTATAATCGTGAGAATGATTCTAAATCCCTTGAATTGAATTTTAAAGCAATCAGATTACGCAGGTCCATTAGTGTAATTTGCAGAAGTTAATTGGGCACCTTGTTTATCATGTCTGTGTGGTTGATCACATTCTTAGTTTCATTTATTTCTGAAAATATTTTTACAAGCGCTTATGACGCTAGCTAAGTATTATACTCTATGCATCCACTAAGGCATCAAAGGTAAGAGCGGTAAGCAGTAGCAGGCGATAACGGATGGCGAGAGGGAAGCGCATTGCTGAAAAGTAGCAAATTGATTCCTGTATATTGTACTAGCTGCGAATTGCGGCACTTACCTCTCTTATAGGTGGAACAGAAAGCATGTGCTTACCTGGCCGAAACGTTCCGCTCGAACATTCGGCTATGACATTTTCATCAATAGGTACCTACTTTTCTCCTATGCCACAGATCGAGTTCGAATACCTAGTATTAAATAGTTCGTTGTGAATCTTAAATAAAAGCCCAATACAACACATGATTAAGCTACTAACGATATAACATACAAATCTATCAAATAGAAAATGCATGTCGTAAATGCGTGCAAGAGATAATGAAAACTCATTTCTTTATAGGTAGGTACGTACCTATCTTGTTTGAAGAGGTTTACATGCCTACATATAGGAAGAGGTTTATATACCTACAGATACATCTACGTACATTTAAGTACCCAAAGGATACATTAAATATCTATGTAAACAATTGGTTATATTGAAAATTAATAACATAGGTATTAATTAATAACTATTATGTAAAATTTATAATACAAACCGATATCTGAATTAGGTCACGCCTAATGAGCATAACAGAATTTAGAATTTATCCTAGAAGGCGCATTCTATTCAATCTCTAACATAATTTGCAATATTTCCTATCATCGATTTTTCATATAGCTGTGTAAGAAGCTAACTACTTATACAGTTTTATATTATACCTACTAGCTGCGCCGCGACTTCGTTCGCGTGGGAGTCGATATTCGATATCGAACCGATATCGATTACCTATAGCTTGTCGCAGTTTTCCCGGTGTAAATTTCGATCCTATGGGAATTTCATGATAAAAGCCAATATGTTGGCCTATATCCTCCTCTATATCACAGTGAAAATGTCGATAGGCAATCCCCAAAATATAGACAGTCCTGGGGTTTTACCCGCATAGCTCCCGTTACTGTGCGATTTCTGAGATAAAAACTAACCTCTTATTAAAGGCAAGTAATGTAAGTGTTAGATATATACGTACTTAAATGCAGGGGCGTTATAGAAATAAAACCGAAGTAGAACATAAGCACATTTAGTAACATAACATTTACACGTGGTAAGCGCGTAAGCACTTTACAAATTATAATATTATAATATAAATAGTCTTAATATTCACTGCCTCAATATTCATATTGACTTCCTCGTTGGTCGAGTTGGTTGCAAGTGCGACTGCCGAACGGGAGGTCCTGGGTTCGATTCCCGGGTCGAGCACTACT
>DWFO01002026.1:0-14481 GCA_018246595.1 Mimoniades nurscia nurscia | reverse complement strand
TTGTTTCATTTAACCCCTTAACGTGCACACTCGAGTTAACTCGAGCGCGCTAAACTGGCCAAACTGTACACACTCGAGTCGGTGTCAGCCAAAGATACAATATACCTAGCAATAATAATACGATAATATTAACTTTTATAGAAACGACTATATACTGTGAGTTCCTACCGTGACAATACCAATACCTAATTACACCCATTTACAAATGAACTTCTAATTTACTAATCGTAATCTAATTAAATTGTACGTACATTATATTATCGTAATACTTTGATTGACTTTGACTAATTATTATTTTTTACTTTTTAGTGCATATTAATTTGTTTGGGAATCGGTTTTTTTAGGTTGGTTTTTCGTTTAGTTAATACATAAACAAAAAAATATACAAAACTCCTCGTAATACATGTTTCCGATACACAGAGACAAAAGACGTTCAAGTTAAACAGCATTTTCCATCTCTTTAAGACCTCGTAAACAGACACTAAAAACGCTACTGGTTTGATGGAATGCTTTTAAATAAATCCGCTTTTTGTTAAAACCGTTTACCATAAACTATCCGTTTGAACACCGGAGCCGCAAACTCGCACTAACACCAGACAGCACTAACACAACATTGTAAAGCAAAAGTCGCGAAATGTGTTAAATGCCTCAAGACCTCCTCAACATTTTATAGTCCCGGAAACGCCGTAATGATTAGTTCTTCTATTAAATTGTGATTACCACATTTTACCCATGTAATGATGGGAAATTATTTCTGTTTTTGTATTTGCAGTGCGTTAAAACGAAAAATACTCATGCAAGAAATATCTTGTACGGGAAATAAAACGAATTTTGACTGTTCATATTTAACAAAAGATGTCGCTACTTGTACCTTGCATAGGCGTTAGTTTAAAACAAAAAGATAATAATAATTTAGCAGGTTAAGCTGGCTCAAAAAGTCAGCTAAGTTATTTAATAATAAGGGTTAATAATAATGTTAACAAAAAATAGCTTAGCTAATTAGCTAGCGACTCAACTAATCTAGCTTAGCTGAGCTATTTAATAATAGTTCATTTTTAATTTAATACTAACATGTATAATTTGACAAATAGCCGATACTGATCGAAATCGATAATTCTAAAAAACTGTCTAAATAAATCTAGGAATGACATGACTTGAATATTAATAGTTTTAAATTATATGCCAACTATCTTGAGTTCAATTTCCTCTGCTAAGCTATTCCGATCCAAATAAAAATCGAATCAATAATCTTCAATAATAATAGTAACTGTCTATTGACATCTTTTCTACATCTCACTGGACTGATAATATAATAATCGGATAGAACTACTAGAGACAATCTCACACTAATGTTTCTTGTCTAACAATTTTAATGTCACTAAATTTCACATATGTATATACAACACTAAAATAGTGATCAGGCGTAATTAATTAATACAATTCGTAACACGTGACATCGCGTAATCCCCGAAGAGTTAGGCAGAGGAGTGTAGTACACTCCCACGTTTCACTAGTAACGTTCTACTTCACTGTATGAAATTGGGGTTGAGCCCATTGCCAAATAATAACAAAAGAAAATGCTTATTAATGCTTGTGACGCTGACAGTGATACAATTACTTTACGATCGTTGCTCTGTTTATTCATAACGAGACCCTGCTTTTGAAAGCGAACAAGAATAAGCTTGACATGTGTACGATACACACAATGCACGTGTTCCGTCAATATTGTCTTGAGTTCTTGACCAACATAAAAAATATGTTTGACGGCTCTCATGCATATTTATGACGCGCTTTAAAACACTTAGGCGTATATATGTATGTATATTTCGAAAATCGACAGCTCAGAATGTTTATTATACAAAACGGTATTATTCTATAACATTAATACCTACCTATTTGAAAATGAATACATGATTTTGTTAAAATTATTTTTTTGCAGCTTCAGTTACATTATCTATTGGGTATAGTCAGCCTAATTTCTTTAACATGTCCTTCTGCATGAGTTCCCGCTGATCGCAGCGAGATCGTTGCTGAGAATTAGACAAGAGAGTGAAAGAGAATTAGCCCGTAACATAATTTAATCATCTGCATAACATATAGATTCTCAAGAAAGATTTAACAGTAAAAATCCTCTATTAGATTCTCTCAACCTTATGCTTAACCCGTTTGCTTTGTTTTCTTTAAACGAAAATCGTTATCATATCCTGTGCTTGAAGTTCCTGACACAAAGTGCCAGATTTTAATCTGCCCTCAGTTTAATCACAAAACACGTTTTAATATAACGAGCCGTTAGCAAAAGCATTCTACGTATGTTATTATCGTGGTGCATTAATTACTGTTGAACGCATAAGTTTACACTAGATTTATAATGAGCCTATCAAGGGATGATTCATACATCAAAGCTTATGGATGGATAAAAAAATTTGAATGTGAAAAAGCCTTTGATATGCACTCATGTTACCGCTTCAGTTGGATCTCGTTCAGTGATCTGTGTGAGCTCTTAATTGGTCGGTGTCGTGTGACAGGATTTTGGTATACTGATTGATTGGGATGTTCAAATTAATTGGTAACATTTTTACACACGTCTCATCTAGTTTACAAAACGTCGGACAGACTTCTGAATGTCATTATTTGTCAAAAAAAATTTATTAACGGTACTTTGGCTCAGGTATGTTTTCACTAGTTATTGTCCAAAACCGATGCGCGGGTGTGAAGTGCAGAATGTAGGAGAAGTAACTCATATCTGTAAGCGTAGAGTTCTTTGCCACTCGGCACGCTGTTTGCCACGTAAGGGACTTGGCGTGATATGAGAATAATAATTGACTAACTAGTATTAATTTTCTTATATTTCCAGCGCCTGCAAATACAAATAGGTATTTCATATAAAGTTAATTGTTAATTTACAAAATTATTTTGTTGTTTTAAATAGGTGGCCACTTAATTGGTTTGTATTAAAACTTTTCATCCGTTACAGAAAATAATGTAATATATTCGGTACTATGTATAATCAAACTTATGTAACGGTATATTATACAGGCAATAAAATACATATTTACATTGGCTATTAAAACTTTCCAGTTTGAAATTTTGAACAGACAGCAATGAGAATCCCATATTAATAAAACTATAATAATTATCATAAAAAAAACATTGATTCTTAAATCAGGCACACTTCTATGGAATTTGTATAGATAAACATACATATAAATACAATATCGTTTATGCTTTGCTCTGACGCCATTGCCAACCGTTTTACGCAGCTTTTCAAATTAATTTAAAAACCGAAACACGTTTCATTAATCAGTATAATAATATTAAATAATGATCATTTTATATTGCCATAATATTATGATATTATAATTCATCGTATCCGCTGAGCGACGGTAGAACTATTGATGCGCACATATAAGCATTTAGCAATCGATTAGCAGTGCTGTGCTTAATAGAGTCGGTTGGGTGCACCTACGCAGTTCCCAAAAAAGCCACACTTCATAAAAAGCCAATAAACACTCCGCTAGTCCTCTTATCTTCTAAGTGATACGATCTTATATGGTCGCGCATTCAATTAGCCAACCTCACACCTTTCCCAGACTCCGTTAGGCGTCGTTCAATTTTATCGCGTAATTAATGTCCATAAAATCAGTGGACGTACAGAGGGCTGGCTCCTCAATCGAGGCGACGTCTTCGCGTATTTAAAATTCCTATTGGCCTATTTAAGCCGCGTTCCCGCCTTAACGGGCCACAGAGTTGACGCCGCGAAACTTTTTGCACGATTAAAGCCAACATCGTAAATTGTTTTTCTTTGTCATGATTGTAAAATAATAATGCATTTAACCTTTCCGTCGTGCAACGTCCCCACGTCCGTAAATAACCGATAGATATCGTTGTAAGCGACGCATCACGATTTGTTAACGGCACCGTCCGGCGAGCGCTGTTATTACGTACGACTTCTTTTAATTAAACGCCCGTTATTTCCGATAAGTAGACACCAACTACGTACAACCGCATGAATAATACATGTTAGGTGTCTAATTTACATCGCGTCAAACACTATGCGGTATCTAAATCGTCGATTTGGCCATGTCGGCAATTTAGACTGTAATTTTCTGGTTAAAGCCGCATATTATCATAACCGGATGATTTAGTGCACGAGAACGCTCTGCTCTGAGGCCGGAACACCGATGATGATTAATTTTTTGAAATTAACTTTGCGATCGCACGCAGAACGCAACCGCTGATTATTTATGTTGCTGAGTATAGTACATTCGGACCACAATCGGGTAAACGCCAAGAGAACCTATTTAGTTCTTTTCGTGCGGACTCGTAAAGCAAAGTGCGTCTAATGATAGGACGTAGGCGGACATAGGCGTACTTGAGACGCGAAAACGTACTTAATAACGTTGCCATAGAAGTCTTAGGCACAATTAAATTTGTCTTATTTTGCGATATAAACGAGATTTCTTCATAAGGCGACGGGTTTGTTAGTCCAGTAAGTACCAAAACCTGTCTATTGAGTGTGGGATTATGAGTTCGATTCCCAGCCTAGACTAATATTCGTATGATGAAAATGATGAGTTAAATTATTTGTGGTTTATTTCTATTACCAGATTTTATTTCAGGTAAAGGAACAGTACAAGAATCTACTATAAATAAAAAATTTGTACGTCCCATTCCACGGATTAAACGATGAAAACAAAGTAACAAATCAATATATGAGTATAACAATTTGTTTCAACTGCCAAAATTCATTACGTAACATCACGTCTGTAATCCCTAAAGAGGTAGGCAAAGGAATGTAAGACACACGGTTCATCAGTTACGTTTACGTCCCACTATGGAATAGGTGGTAAGCATAATGCTCACATATCCGGACTTCGAGCCAATACTAGAAAATCTCAATTAAAAAAATCTAGTATTGCCCGATCCGGGAATTGAACCCAAGATCTCCCGATCGGCAATCGCACTTGCAACCAACACGACCAACGAGGCAGTCAGTTTTGTATTATAAATTATATAATTAGGTAAAAGGGAGACAAAACTGACATCAGGTATATATTTAAATGTATTGTACTGCACCAGCCAAATAGAGGCTGTTTGATGAAACAGAATCGAATACGTTGTAAGAATACGGAATACGGATACGGATAGATAACTCATAACAAATAACGAAGGAACGATTCTTATTACGTTCGAAATCATAAAAAATACGACACTGTTAACTTGGTATAGTTCATTCATATATTTATACTTAATTGTTACACACAGTGGGTGGTCTCAATGCCATTTGACATTCTCTAGCTGTAAATTTTATGTAAAGTTGAGAATTTAAGGCAGATATCTTAAAAAATAAAATTAAAGTAACAATCCAATTATAAATATAAATTTTATACTAATTGGTACTAAATGTAAGTACTGAGCATGCGAAAATACAAATAAAAAATAACAAAATATTAACATGCGTCAATTTAATATCTTGTGTTCAAATGTTATACAACGTGAACGGCAATTGAATACGCGCATCTGGCAATAATTTGTTACACAGCCAGCCGTAAAAACTTTAGTAGTAAAGCCTAACTGCAATAGACAAAGCAATTCATGTTTTATGTGACTGCATTATGTTTATGGCCAATGTTTTCATCAGCTCCGTGCAGCCGATTAACGAATACCGCTGTAAGGATGTTTACACTGGCGCATTTTGTACACTCAATTAAAACATAACATTATATAATGCCACAAATATAACATGATGTACGATAACATTATGTATAATACAGTTGGAATTATGGCCAGGGTGTTGCATTAGACTCACCCTATATTCACATTTGCATGGGACGTATAATTTAACAGGTGAATCGTGGGAGTCCTGCACTCATCTGCCTATACCTTCGGGAAAATACGGTCGTCAATTTATGTTATATTACTTCATTTGTGTCTAAAGCTAAGGTAAAATGGATAACTTAATGTCTTTAAAATACCTAATTATATCTAATTCCTGATTCCCATTTATTATTATTCATATCATATTTAACATTTTAAGCACCGAGCCAAATAACCACCGGTAATAAACAAAATTTGACATTTACAGTGCTTAATTGATTAAAGAAGTAATTAAATTGAAAGCATATAAATTGGATGTAATCGTAAATTCCAAAGAAATTTTTAATTTTAAAAAGTAAATTATATCAATTTGACGTTTCATTATCAATTTCCCGCGTTAATATCGCGCTAGCACAGTGTAAACACAATACACGAAACGTCGGAGCTCTCACGTTTCGTGCAGTACGCCCACTCGGTCATTTCTCAATCAAATAAATTGTTATTTTGACCGTCTAACTGTAACCTTTGAAGTACACAGCAAATAGCACCCGTTTTGTCTTTAAACAATACTGCAATAGTGGGAATATTGACAGGTGATTAATAGTCGAAGAACGTAAAATAAAATACAGCGAGTATTAAACTTAGCTGATAATAAATCAACTATGTTTACGTTGTGACGTTGTTAATTTTATAGCTTGCTTATTTAATTATAAAAATAGAGAAGTAGTGGGTAGTTTCTAAATGTACGTGGCGATGGAATCACTTATAGATAATGATATCACACTGTTTTGATTTCGCTTTCGTAATCTTTCATTTGATAAATGAATTAATTGATTAAAAGATCGATTATGAAGAGAGATTCATATACGAAATTTATATACGCATGCATGGTATATCTAAGCCTCCTTCCCATCAGCCTGGATTGCGTCCAACCACATGATTGTAAATTTGTATTAACATGGTCATGCTTCAAACTCTTTTAAATATAGACATACATATTGATCAGTTTTATGTACATACACAAAAATAGAAGAAAAGAACCACATTTTATTATTATACCGTCAAACCAGCTCTCATATAGGGTATGTAGTAAGCACAGATTCTCATATATATGCATCCTTACAAACGCGGTGTGCTTTTTCCACATTCATCACCATTTTTATACAAATATTCTCACGATTAACTTTTAAAACCCACGCGGCTTCTGTTGCGCAGATATTGATATAACAATACATTCCAATTATTCAACAACATCACGATGATAATTGTGAAACACTCATTTTTCATTTTTCCAAGAGCGTAAATATAAAAATTCAAGTTTGTAACTTCCAAACCAGTGATATCTCATGCAATCTTTCACTTCCCATTTCACCTCCTCAGGGGTTGAACTTCCAAAATTCCTTTGTTACGGCTCACTTACGTCAAAAGGGTTCTGCGTGCCTAATTTCCTTGTTCTGGGCACAGAGCTACGCAGGCCAGAACTGTGCATTGACCGGTCAGTCAGTTTCTTCTTCCAAATATATGTACATCCTATATATAAGACAATATAATATTACTATGTTAAAATTTACGAGTTACTTTGTTCTCACGCTGTTATGACTTCGGAAACAGCAAATGGCAGTAAATACGCGATGAGTAAATTTACACTGCCCACTCGAACCTTGTTCACAGCGAAAGTCGGCGGACAGTTACATTCGCTCCTTCATATTATTATGTTGTAACTGAACAGGTGCTACACCGCCCTGCATTTATGCTGACACGGATATAGGTGCTCGTATTTTGTAGTTTTTCCTTGTCTTTACCTGTCTATGACTGGCCCGTTGGTGCTGTGGTTAGAAAACCCGACTGTTGCGCAAGGGTTCGTCGGTTCGATTCCCACCCAGAATAAATATTTGTGTGATGAACACAAGTATACCTCTTCGAGGATTACAGGCGTGATGTTAGGTTAAGAATATGTATTAATCAAAATTAGCACAATTATTATTAGTATGTACTTACTCATTATATCAATATTACTGACGAACATGTTACAACTGAGAACTGTTATGGTCGCGTGTTTTATACACGTGTAAAATATATTACTACAATCAAGACACAACGACACAAAGTTGATTGACCTATCATAAACAACCATATATATCTACATAAACAATCAAAGAACACTGTAAGATATAATATCATTTCTGACATTTATTATGTGGCATTTGGTTTTACATTTATAATAAAAGCATCTATTCAAGTATATATTTATATGTATATACCTATGTAGATTTTAAGCGGTCTGGTTAACGTGACATGGCTCTGCTGCCTACTGAATACCGTACATTAATTCCAACAAGGTAAATTTGTTAAAAAAAAAACTTCATAGTAATACATTCAACACGCCTACATTTCAAAAGCGTATGAAAACTGTGGACAGCTAATGGCGCGTAGGCGAAAACACGTGTGAATTAGGCACAGGGATTATATATGAGAATCCAAGCGTGACCAAGTTTACATGCAAACATTCAAGGCGTGGGCAGGTTATATGCTTTTGTTACATAATAACTTAACATGAGACAAGATTGCGACGTTAACATATTGCACTCGTCCGTAGTGCCAGTGGAGATTGATCTTGAATGGTGAACAACACCAATTCACTGTTTTGTTTTAGATCATTGTTTCATCTTTTTTTTTCTCATATTCCATTATTTCGTGTATTCATGGCAATTATTATTATCCTGTATCCATGGGATTTACTATTATCCTATATGGCAAGTATTATTAGCTTGTATTCCTGTATCATAATGTATTATAGGTATTGATGTATAATATATGTATTATATCCTGTATTCATGACGATTACCAATATTGCAATTATTGTTATTACCCAATATTCATTGCAATACGTAGTAAAATCTGTTAACGCACGCACGACACGCAAAGTTACTTTAGCGTCTATAACATATTAAGGCCTTTTCAGATGAACGTATCACTCGCTGCCGTTATGGTTAGTGTTAAAGCGCTACTTCTCCAGTTGAAAGCTAAGCTTATATCGACACTGTTATGGGTAACGAAACTGTTGAATTCCGCCCATCATTCAGTCACCTTTGTGGCTTTATTACCGAACGAAAAACTTCTGCCTATCTAAACGATAGCGTGTATCTGAATAGATCTTTAAAACGTATCAATTGCGTTCAGTATTGAAATGACCTTACAATTCATTTCATACATAAATACTCTGTGAAAATAGCTCTCATGCCTCGCGCTTTCCTCACTTCGGATTGAACGGAAACCCCAGCAGCCTAAGCACATCTGTCGCATAACCCCAATTTAACGCTAACCTTAAAGGAGTTATAGGACTTAAGACTTCTGACCCATAGAAATCGTAACCCATAACCCATAGAAATAGTAACGAAACATTTTAAGCAACCATGTTTCATTTGTGATCTCTCATTGTCTTCTCGTTTATTTATTGAATATACGTAACGAAATAATAACAATAACTCATATGAACGTACATTGGTAAACTAACATATTTGAGTTGTAGGTTGCGGTCGACAACACGCACTAATAATTTACACGTTTGTTTTACTTACATTGACGAGAGCTGCAAAGTGGCGTACATCTTCCTGTGTTTATACACCAGTGTACTGCACACAGTTCAATGTTTATCGACGCATGCAACACTGTTGCTGGTTTACCGTGAATCCGTAGTTCCAGACATTGTTATTTTGTTTGTTAATAATGAGTAACGGATCGGCCGTCTAGCTGATGTTAAGTGCCCCCTGCTGACCGAACACATCTGAGAGCACATGCACATGTAGCTGTATAACATATGTACATATGCTGAAACGAGGCTGATCGTGAGAACATCGCAGGCGAGCCCGGCACACCTTGGGTTCTCCACAATGTTCTCTACAGCGTCTGATGCGTGCTAATCAGCACTTGTATCAAAGCTTGAAAATTCTCGTTCTTAAAGGAGACTCGTATTCAACAATAAATCGATGAAATAGTTAAAGATGGCGACTACGAAGCTAGTTTTGAAATGAAATCCAAACGGTTCTTGAACCCAACCGTCATTCTAATCGACCCTTTATTCTTCTTCTATAAAATTTATCATATTGTTTTACTATAAAATTTAGGATTAAAAAAGGTGAAGGTCGTACTCAGTACCGACGAGTAAGTACAGATACGCAAAGTTAATCGCTTTCGAGTACGTTATTAACACGCATGTATATTGACTTCCCCTAGATTATTTCCTTCATCATCATAAAGAGTTATGTTTATTCTTAAAAGGCAATTTTGCGTCATCGTTCAATCGAAGATCAATCCTCAATATGGGTGACTGAAATTTAAGCCCATATTACCGTCCCAGTTATTAAGCTTCTACTCACAGATACAATACTACCAGTGAGGAATCAGTTGGAACGCCAGGTTAAAATATGTTCGCTTAAAACACCATTGGAATTGATACACCGTACATATGCACTTCGGAGAAATAGTAGAAATAAAATGTTATATTTCCACATTAATTTCAAACTATACTCAAACGCCAATCGAACTATATTCAACAAAGGTATTAAAACGAGTATCTATAAGCAACATTATGAGTAATTAATTTGCTCATAAAACAAAACAACAAATATGAAAAATATTATATTATTCTTTTTTTACCATTCTAGGACGCAAACGTAACCGATAAAACGTGGGGAGCGTACTACACTCCTTCCCCTTCTTGGATTACAGAGCTGATGTTACGTTATTTTCATACGAAACCACTGATATAGATTCAGAACAAACTTTCAGAAATTAATTACCAGTAGAATCATTATTAAAATTTACTTACCGATTCCACGTACGTTTTAGGGATAGGCCTATTATCGGAAAGACACAAGGCCCTTCGAGAGCTCACACTGTTCGCGTCAAGGTCAAAGCGGAGACCGTATCTGAAAATCATGTAGGTAATAATAATAATATTAAAATTTAGTTACTACTTACCTATATAATAACAACTTTGAAACCTGAAAATCCACTGTAATTAGAGTTCGAAAAAAGAGCAATATCCGATGATACAAGGAGACAGTACAAGAAACTCCAATTCTTCTTATAATCGCGTGTGCAACATTCATCTTTTTAATTTCATAATTCGAATCGGCTAGAAACATGAGAGCTATACGCCTTTATCCCTCGCTATATTGCATGCGAATATATGGTCATATCACCCCTTTTATCATTTAAATACCTCATCATTGAATCTAAATCTTCATCAGTAATATTAACAAAAAAGTGATGAAATTGACCAATGTAAATAATCCTTGCATAGCGTTTTTGGAATTGGTATGATTTTAAAAACTATGACAATTAACAATAAGATATGGAGGAGTCATGAATGTAGAAAAACGACGTCAGAACTGTAAGTATAATGATATTACGCACTCTCTGCCTACCCCATAAAAGACTTTGCGTGATAATATAATAAAGAAATAACCATACCAACCGTACGTCGTTCTAAACAACCAACGTTAAGTTGAGGTCAAAATGAAACGAACACACTTTCTCTTTTTTAACATGTTAAACATTATTTGCAATTCTAGTAGGTATATGAATAAAATTATTTTCTACATTTCTTTGAAAAAAAAAATTACATTCTCTCCCTAATCGCTGATAGGGAAGGAAGTCGACCGTTACCTAGATGCAATACATCCATGCGCCTCGAGCCTCCACACTTATGATAATTACACAGTGCGCGTGATAAGCGCGCGATAGCCGACCATAACTCGCATGGAACAAGAGGCCACGAGTCCGAAATAATACCACGGGCGCCTTCGTGTGGAGCATTTGCGACTACCCACCACCAAAATTCACTTTGCATGAACTTTGCATGAATGAAGTGACTGTGTACTTTTATCAAATGACGAGGATTAAGGCGTAGTTCAGATGCTTTTGAGAATGTTATTGTATTATTGTATTATCGGGTTCTTTGCAAGTGCGAATGCCGAACGGGAGGTCCTGGGTTCGATTACCGAGTCGGGAACTAGGTACTAAATTTTGTAATTTAGATTTTCTAGTAGTGGCTCGGGGCCTGGGTATGTGCGCGGTATATGGCAACAGGCTCACCACTTTTTCCATCGCGGGACTTAAAAGTAACTGGTGAAACCTGGGAGTGTTCTACATTATTCTGCCTACCTCTTCGGGGATTACAGGCATGATGTTACTTTTTTAAATTACATTATATATAGCGCGGCAGGTCTGCAATAATACAGATATATGGCACTTGGTACTCTCTGCCTACCTCGTGAGGGACCCGGCGTGAAGATATACATATATTTAATAACCATAAATCTCATTTTTATAACACAAAGTTTCCCGTGATATAATGTTGCAACATATAAATGAAAATTACGCGATAAACAAAACAGAAAAGAGCACATCGATATACAGTATACACAACTAAAATATTAAAATGCGTTATCTGTTCCAATCGCCGATCCGAAAGCCCAAACTCATAATTATAATCCAACGCCGAACGGAGGTCGCGTTCGGGCTCACACAAATATTAAAAAAAAACGATAGGTGAAGTTTAATTAGAAATTTAACCTGCTAATAAATTACATATGGCCACCACCCAAGGTGTGGCAGCGCTCGACTTATTTCCCCTGAGAAATAATGCTCGCGTCGGCTTGCAACGCGCCATTCATTTCTGGTTATTTTTGTAGTGTCTCGTTTCCAAAATTAAATGTTTATTATGTCAGTTCTACAGAAAACGTATTATCGCCATTAGCGTCTCACGGACTACCGTTATTTTTATTTTATTCAACTTAACTACGAAAACTAATTCTAATGTTCTTATAAATGAGTTATAAATTTTTCTCTGCTCGAAATTATTGTTCCGCTAGCCCACGCCGGCGATTTTGTTCCCGTTATTAAATACACCTCTCATTCTGGAAGTTTCTGAACGAAGCACTATCTTGTCATATTGAATATATTATGTAGCACTATTATTATTATTTTTTCCAAGTCTGAAATCACGCTATGATAATGGCTATGTCTAAATAACAACATCATGGAACAACTCATACACGGCCATCTGATCACAAATCGGGCAGAGCATGTTCTATGGTGACCAGACGGCTGATAAATTACATGCATAAAATACTTAATGCATACTTGCATAGATAATTTTATACGCAGACACAGATAGAATGCGATTCATCACGAAATCAATTTTGCTTTGTGAGAATAGACCCCATACTTTGCAACTCAGCATGGTGAAGGTTCAACTACTGCACCACGAATGCAATATGCTATAATATGTAATAAAAAAATTGTTATACATTAATCTAGGACAAACAGACGAAAATTCTGACTATGTTCCAGTTTTCGTAGTACATTTCGAAAATAGTCACTCTTCTGAATTATATTAAGCATCCGGACATCTTGATCACAGCTTGACAATATGAGACAGAGGATAGATAAATAGATTTCTCGTCCGTAGTTTTTATGACTCAACCGATTGAATACGAATATACTTTTGCTTCGTTAGAAATAATAAAAGTAATAAACGCAACAGTTTCACTGTTGAAATATATTTAACGTATGGCCAATTATAGATAAGAATCCAAATGAGTCATTTCCGAACAAAATCGGAATCAAGAAATAAGGAATTAAATTAAGAACGTACTAGGAATCAAGTATTATGCTATCTGCAATCAGAATATGTGAGAGAAGGAAAAATATGTATATTCGAGAATTAAAAATTCAATATTTTAAAAACAATGTCGTTTAGGTGATATTATTATGCATTCAGCGCTTTTTTATCATTAAGGCATCAAAAAATAGATAAAAATAGCATATATATATCAATGGGACAGCGTGGTAAAGTTATATTTCAGATATTTGATATTTGAATATTTCAATAAATTATAGTTTAGAAAAACGATTTAGTAACAAATCGTAGCTTTTATTTAAGTAAAAAATATATTTTATTTTTAAGTTTTTGTTCAACAAAGACAGAAATTTCACTATCTCTATATAATTAAAGAGTTCCTTAACTGTAATGATTTTAAAATTTTAATGAAAAGAATGAACAAGTAATTTTATTTAGAATATGTGTGGCTTTTAGAAATTCAATTACATATATAAATTATTTCTATAGTAGTTAATTCTAACAATACAATTAAAGTAAAGTGTTCTTTGCAACAAGTGCTTATGACAAATGTAAAAGTATTTTTTTAACCAGTCAAGTAAAAGTCGAAAACTATTAACAACTATTATTTGTGTGGAAAATATTGTTTGTTTAACAATGAATAAGGGCATGCAATGATAGTGTGGACATGTACAAAGAACAGGAATAGAATTTGACAGACCGCTGGTGCAGTGGGTTCGATTCCCACCCAGAATAAATATTTGTGTGATGAGCACAAGTATTTGTTCTGTCTAGGTGTGAAAAAAAAATCTATTTAAGTACAATATATTTACATGTATATATATATGTAGTCTGTCGACCATCTGGTTACCATTTTATTTTATTTTTTTTCCGTCAGGAAAATGCATTTACGCATCCCATCGAACTCGGGGGAGCTCGATGGGTATGTGGAACTCCTGATCGGCAGAAAACCAGACTACCCACTAAAAACCTGACGGTGTGCCACTCTGGCATTGTGGGTGGGCCACGAGAACTGT
>DWFO01002025.1:0-14482 GCA_018246595.1 Mimoniades nurscia nurscia | reverse complement strand
CTAAGTGCTTATTTTAAAAGATGCAATAGCACACCTATGGAGTTTCTTTCGCCGCTTCTTCTCCATAGCGAGGTATCTTTCGAAGCGGTGGTAGAATCATTTTGACGTACAAAAAGTGTTCTTATGAACCAATTTTGAATAAATGAGATTTGAATTAGAATTTGAAATTACCTAAGTAAGTACAAACCGTTCTAGCATCGTCATGAGTCTACTGCAGTCCACTGCAATCCACTGCTGGTCATAGATCTCCCCTGAGGGGTTAGCCCATAATACCTTCGCTGGGCATGCGGGCTGGGGTTCGCAGAGCACAGCCTCTCACACCACCTACGCTGCTGCTCAAAGGCCGCCAGGGCATTTAGCTGTGCCTAGTCAGGACGCGCCATATCATTGGCATATCGTTCCAATGCGAATTTTTAGAAATATACGTATGTACAATTTGCATAAGAACTGGGTATTGGAGCAAATTAGAAATCTTACGACAGAATCCGTGCCAGCGATGATACATAAATAATCTTACAGCCATATGCAAGCGCGATGGAAACTCGTCGACACAATTCTGTTACGAGAAACATTAAGATCTTTGCAACATCAATGCATGTTGCCAAACAAACGATATGGAACGATTTATAGAGGTCTTGAACAGTTTGTAAACAGACGGGGCGCAGAGCGTGGCCCCTTTGCGTACGAATGTCGCACGTCTGTCTGTGTACATCGTTAGCTAATCAGATTTGTTTGCAGCGAACTAACGAGTCACTGGCTGCCGGCACTGACGGACACACTTTACTGCTACTTGGCTTAGTTTGTTACCTAAAATACTTTAGATGTTTTAGACGTGGATGGCAGAGTTGCCATAGCGTTTTCCGGGGAAAGTCATTATAACACACGTTATATGTGTATATACAAAACCAAAGCGGCGTCGTTATGATTGTGGACAAAGTATATGTATTGGATATTCAAGATACACTAGAAGCTGAGGGCAGAGGCAATTGAAGACTTTATCTTTCAGCACGTTACCTTGTAGTATGGTGATATTAGAGCGTTTGCGTTCTGTTTTGCAGTGTTGAAGGCAGACATATCATGATATAAAGTTTCGACTCAGTATTTACAAGGAGAAGAACTAGCGACGCAAGTTCTTGGTCTGGAATTAAACTTGATTTTATTTGACATTAGGCGTGAGATGCGAGTTATGCGTCGCCATTTTGAAATATGAAATATAAAAAGAGCTCTGAGTTCCGAACATTCCTGAACCACCTGCAGCCCTTTAGTCTCACAGGGCTACAATACACATGCATGTGTTGCACGTTAAAACCTTTTCCCTTTAAAGTTATTATGATTTGAATAGGTGTTATGTTAAAGGGCGAGAACAAAACGAAATAGTGAGTTTAATAGGTGCTCATGAGTGCGTCCTGTAATAGAAGGAAATGAAAAGAAATAACTAAGTGGGAAGCATGAATAAAAGGCCGAAGTCAATGACACAATGACAACAATTGTAGACCACTCTTGCCTCATTAGGAAGAAAAGAGAAAAAAAAACAATTAAACCGTGTTCACCTGAGCAACAATCACCTTGACGTTCGACAAATATGTTATGAGCTTAATGCCATTGTACTAAGGGTGGTTTTGTTGTTCATTGTTGTCCTAATAACCGCAAATTGGTCTCCTCGGTACTTGTACACGTTTCCACGGGAAGTTCTAAGGCGATTCCTTTATGAGCATTGTGGAGTTTAATTCCAACTCGAATGGCTTTGTTTGCCGCCCACAAGCCAAAGGTCGGGGAGCGATTGTTAGGTGTCTTCCTTGGTGCTTATGTAGTTTTAATTTCATACAATGTGTTGTGTGTAGAGGACAATTTATTGGTTGTTAGAATTAGACGAATTATTCGTAATGATTTTTTATTTCATATATGGTTGTGAGTGAAACGATAAAGCTGATGTGTGTACATTTCAGGGTAAATTGCGTATTTTCAAACTCAATAGGGGTGTTATTGAACAGGTCGTCCACGAGGATACCGTGAGATACATAGATGCTGATGACCCTGGAAGTGGGTAAAACCGTTTAAATCATGAACTTACTGAAGACTGATTGTATAGAAACCAAACATTGATATTTTTTTTAAGAGGTAGGCAGAAGAATATAGCACATACCCATGTTTTACCGGTTACGTTCAAGGATGGAATAGGTGGTGAAGCTATTGTCATACACCGGCGCATTTCCATTCTGCGAGCCACTACTAGAAAATCAAAATCATTATTTAGCATTATAAAATCTACATTAAATTAATAAATAAGAAATAAATTCGTCTTTTACCTGAAAATTATTATTATTTAGCATTATAAAATCTACATTAAATTAATAAATAAGAAATAAATTCGTCTTTTACCTGAAAATTCTAAGTGTCACGCGATCACAGCTTCAGATGTAGGTCGGTGCTTCCGGTAATGAGTTCTAGTCTGGTCCTTTAAAGGCCATGCAACGAAGGATTACTGAAAGCCTATTATATCTATGACCCAATCTCTTTCTTTCAAGAGATGCAACGTACCTCCAAATGTGATTGAACTTTTTTAGCTCGATATCTTTAGAAACTTAGTAGGACCGATGAGAGGTAACTGTAAAAATAATAGGAATTAAAAAAAGTGGAAAAATAATAGGTTTTTCTCAATTAACAGATTAGTACGCTTTATATTTTATGTGCGTATGTACAGGAGTCGATCTCACGAAATAAACAGTAGTTTCATTGTTATGAATTATTCATTACCGCTTATGATTTTGTTTCCGTCTAGCTCAATAGTTACTTGGAGGTCAACGCTTTATGTGTAAAATATCATTGCGTTCCTTGAATTGTTTGGTAGATGATTAAATTTATATGAAATACACCTGAATGATTTATACTTGTTAAAATAAATGCTTACTTGGTATCCGGTCGAGTTCTATTGGGTTTTTTAACCTGAAATTATTCGTAGCTCGGAGTATGAATTTGTGGCATGGGTTTGGCAAAATATGGACAGCAATTCTACGTGCTAGGTTGTGCCAGAAGCAGAGGCTATGTACAGTGATCCCCAACCCCCAAGCCCAGCGTTCGGATTACGGGCACAACCCCTCAGGGGATGCCTATGTCCAGCAGTGGACTTCATTGGGCTGATGTAACGATGGTTATGTATAAGAAAACTCTGACCCTCTAGTCCATGATATATAAAATATCAGGCGAATTCTTGGAAATTGTACGCCTCTGACTATCCATCGAGGAAATACAGGCATGATGTTTTGGTATATATACATATATATTAGTATGTACCAATCCAGAAGTCATCCGGTTTAACAGTAAAGATATGTACTAGAATTGACATTATTAACACAAGCAAAGCAAATATCCACTGTATCCCACTCGGTGTGATATTAGCCATGCCTCGTCAGATTGATTGGCAGATAAGCAGGCGCCAGCAACAATATGGTACCTCGCCAGCGATCGGTTGCCCCGCGCTGCACTGGATTGTCATCTTGGCTTTACGTATAGATCTATACCGCAATACAACAGCAATCTTGGCATCAATTAGTTCCGTATTGCTGTGTATATGTATACTATTCTACAACAGTTTTGTATGACTGTAACGTAATATCACGCCTGTAATTGAAGAAAATGGAGGCAGAGGAGTGTAGTGCATTCATATGTTTTATAACTGTTTTATTAACTAGCATATATGTACATATTATAGATAAAATCCCGACTTACGACTTTTTTATTCCTGTTGTCGGATAACCGATATATGTAATCAAAGATGTAGATCCTATTTCTATTCTAATTTAATTCTCGTGATTATTACACAAATATTTGTTCTGATGGATAATCAAACACACCATCCGACTCAGGAGTCTGATTTATTAACCAATAGACAAGTGAACCGAACTAATATGGATAGGTACTATCAATACAATTCAATACAAAAACACTTTATTGCACACCACGTTGCCATACACATAGACAAAAACAGTAAAATATGTGTAGTATGTATAAATATTCTCAATCTAACATTATTATTATTATCACAGCATCTCACCCCATCCCTTATGCAATAGGCAGAGAACACCAAGTGCGAAATATCATATCTACCCTTTAATATCTACCCTTTAAGACCTAACGCACTTCTTCTACATTCATCAATTTCTTCGTACACACACGCCTGACTCTTAGTCTCTTGAATACCAATATTAAAACTAGCTGTGCTCGCGACTTCGTCCGCGGGGAATTCTAAAATGAAAGTAAGATACTCCTTAGCCTAAGTTACTCCTTATAATATCAGCTATCTGCCAGTGAAAGTCCCGTCAAAATCGGTCCAGCAGTTTCAGAAATTAGTCGGAACAAACGGACAGACAGACAAAAATTGTAACAAATGTCGTTTCGGTATAAGTACCCTGTATACACATATTAAGTAAAAAGCGGTTATTTTAATATTACAAACAAACACTTCAATTTTATTAATCTGTATAGAAGTATAGATATACTCGTAGACGTGTAGATAAAATCATTATGGTAACATTTATTCGTAATATAAATCTATTTTAATTTTTGCTCTCACTGGCTCGTTGGTCGATTGGATGGCCCTGAGTGTAAATCCCGAGGTAGGTACTATTGAACTTTTTTAGCTAAAATTTCTAGTTGAAAATGTCTAGTAGCTTCCCGGAGTCTGGATTTGTGCCCGATGTATAGACATCGGGCACAAATCAATAGACTCATTCCCTATTCGACGATGGGAAGTAAACGTAAATGATGAACCGTGGCAGTAATCTATACTTTTGTGCCTACCTCTTCGGGATTACAGGCGTGGTGTTACGTATTTTCATTCTTCGATCACATATGAAGTGTCTCACACCGGCCATAACGTACTAAATAAATTCCAGTCACTATTTCCGTTCGCTAAGCGGTGCTCGCTTTACTAGATACTCCACTTCGTTACATCGTAAGTGCTCGTAAATAAATAGAAACGCTAAAAACGTTTTTTCCTCCCACTAACATGTTTAAGGAATCATCCTTCAGGAATCGTAAATCTTAGTAATGTGGGCCATGCTTCTTTGTATCCCGATTTTGGTGTTCACGTGAGGTGCTTGGTAATAGACTATTATTTATCTCCAATTTTTGTATATAATTATGTATAATTTAATTTTTTACTTTATGTGCGTGTTACTGGTTTAACTACTAGTTAACTGCGGACAGACCATGTACAAGGACGTCATGGCTGTATGGATATAGACTCATTTAGCACTGCTTCTCACTCTCTCTCTCTCTCTCTATCTAAAATGTATCTGCCTTTGTCGTAATAGACGTGGCGAGATAACATTATAATGTGTTTAAACGACTATTAAATAATTAAACGATTTAAGCAAGTAGGTATCTATTAACATCAACACGGTCTACGATTTGATCGAATTAATGTTTTAGTACTTGGAGCTCGTTTCAAATTCATATCCGAGTAAGTATTAATTGTTAAAGCGCCTCTATATGCGGGTAGAGATTCTTGATTTTCTGTACCAGGAGGTCCTGAGTTACAATAACTTACATAAATGTACGCCAATTGTGAACCGATTTCAATCTCATTTTACATTCGAAAAATTCATTGCGACCTGTTTACTCAATACTTAGGGCTCTTTTTCTTACATCACCACGTCGGTACCCTTATGTGGTAAGCAGCCAGCATCTAGTGCCAAGTATATCTACACATGTAACGTGCTTCTTCTATGTTCATCGTAATGTTACTTATCTTATTGGCTATTAATTGACCTTCAGTGCTCCCTGCCTACGCCACAATCGATATAGCGTAACGATATAATAATAATAGAGCAGTAATGTAACGCAGAGTTCATGCTAATTGCGGGGGTAGTGACGGTCCATTGACGGTGTCACCCGGCAATGGCTTTTAAGAAACGCAATAAATTATTCCGCGCCCGCCGCGCTCCGCCGCCAGGTGACGCGGGGGCGCGTTGGTGTGGAGCCCAAGTTGGAACTCGCAACGGAATTCGCTTAGTTTTTATTAGCAATAAGATTCTAATATGAACTATATTTATAATGTTATCATTTTCATTATTAACGTAACCTCACGCCTCTTCATCCCCATAGAGGTAGGCAGAGAAATGTAGAACACTCCCACGTTTCACCAGTTACGTTTACGTTCCACGATGAAATAGTTGCCATATACCGGTCTCATATCCAGACTCCGAGGTACTACTAGAAAATCTAAATCAGAAAATTTAGTAGTGCCCGACTCGGGAATCGAACCCAGGACCTTCCGTTCAGCAGTCGCACTTGCAACAGACACGACCAACAAGGCAGTCAATTTTCATTATTAGGTGTTCATTATAATGTATGAGTAATAAGAGTAATTAAGTTTTTAGTGTCAATTAATAACCTTGCATCATTTTATGTATTGTGAATATACGTGAGTCCATTTGGAAATGTTGTGTCCGGGTTTTGTGTATATTGTGTGGGACTTATTCATAGCGTGATATGTAACGATATATTGTGTCACACTAAGTGAACTAAATGATGAAATAATTTCTGCTACACGAATAATCAACAAGTTTCTATGTTATTCGCTTAGCAGAGTGCTTTAGACCAAAGTCCAACATCAGCCGCGCGACGTGCTCTCTTATCGTTCCCGGAATTCGTCTTTTACGAAGTATTTCACAAAAAAGATATCTCTTAGGGCGACTCTGTTTACTTTAATCATTGTGAGCGATTTACTGAGCTTTGCTCTGTATCAACTCGCTGTGATATTTTAAGGGAAAATGTAACACGACTTCAAAGAGACTAAAGTGTGGTTTTGTCAAGTTTGCTTATAGCCATTTATTGATATAGTATATAATATACTTATTATTCCTTAAATTTCGTTTATTTTCAATATATCTTGGTTCAATGAATTATCAAAATAATAAACAATATATTGAATGATTGAAAAAACAAATTAAATGGCGTAAAAACTAGAAGAATACCTAATAGTGAGTAGTAGAAGCAGTGATAGTGCTGCGGTGGATAGGTTTAAACCTCGATATATGTAGGTCTGTAAAAAAAATGTGCGTATTAATGTTAAATGTAACATACTGTAACGGCGATGGAAATTATCGTTGCGAAACAAATCACGACGAGAGTTCACACCAGGCGTATGACAATGACCTCAACCGTTCTTTTGCAGGGAGGGCACCCGTGTCCAACAGCAAAACGTAAAAATGGTCAATTATGGTGATCTAATTATATACCTACTACTCATAAAACCGTACACATTTGAACCATTTTATATTCTGTCACGTTCTTTCTTAGGGTATTACAAATAGGATAGAAAATAACGATACGCTAACACATTTATTTATATATTACCCTCAGTCTCATCCCAACTAACCTTTTCCTTTTGCATTTTTAATAACCAAACTTTGCTGTAACTCACAAAGCGAAGCGAAAGAAAGTTCAATCCATGCCAACTCTTTCGTAACAGTGAATGACGTGGAGGCTCCCTTGAATATTAAACAACATTAGGCGTGTCCAAACTTGTTGCGAACAAAGACAGATATGGGTACGGCTGGGGCCATCGATCCCGTTAATAATTAACACTGTCAAGTTGCGTGTGCTATGGGACTGGTAGGGAGTGGATTCGCTGGACCGATCTACGTATAACTACTGTAGGATGTATATTACAAAAACTCAATATTGACAGTTCTATATTAAGGCAGAATGTCTTGGGTAATGTTTCATAAGTGGTGGTAAAATTTCATCATCGCCTCGCTGAATACTATGAATTCTGCTTGAAATCATTAGAAAGTTTTAGGGTAAAAGTTAAACCGAAAATGTTCCTGAATTAACAAGCATTCCTAAATATTTTTTATTGAATATGGCTCCAATGTAATGATGTATATGAAAATGATTAAAAATTCATTTGAGCGATACAGTTACAGCGTTCAAAAAAATCTGAGCACTGCTCACCCCAACCGAACGGGGAAAATCAACTGTTTCCTCAAGGAGGGGACGTGGTTAAATGTGAAAAATCGACATTTAATAGGCGGCCGGCCATTTTGCAAATGGATGCTGCCTTTAGGGTGATGATTTAGAGCGAAACTTGAAACTTCCCCGAGGACCAGCCTATTGCCAATTTTTCACTGATAAAGAGTTTCGGATATAACGTTGAGCAGCGACATATGGCTGGTGATTGCATTCAATCTATCGACGCGGAGTCCTAACAGAATTAATAGTTTCTTGTATTAAATTTATTGCTAAGGCTTTGTTTCACCATATGTTTATTTTATACAGTAGATATGTGGAATTTATCTTTACACATTACATATTTTCCTTTTCTAAGCAAATATTGCGCTATACATCTATAAATAACGATGTATAAATCTACCATTTTCCGTATAAATAATACTGCATATATACGAGTAGACTGTATTATACCACGATATTCGAGTGATGTTTAGAAAACTCTTGACAGCGCTCCAAAAAATTCATTCACATTTTTCTCCTAGCGGAAGTTGAGAAGTTAGAATATAGTGTACACGAGTCACATCGCAGATAGGTTAATTACATATTTGTAATATAACCAATAGCACTAAGGAATAAGTATAACTAGTGATTTTTTCTCAAATTTTTAAAAGACATTTCTAGTAGCTCGAAGTCTGGATTAGTGCCCGATGTATCGCAATAGGGTCACCATCTATCTACATATAATGGGACGTAAACATAACTGGGGAAACGTGGATATGTACTGCACTCCTCTGCCCACCTTTTCGAAGATTACAGACGTGATGTTACATAATAATAGGTACGAAACATTACAAAGATGAAAAATATTCTAAAATATTCATGTACATTTACTTATTTAACGAAATCGATGTTCACTAAGCGCCGGAAGTAATAAGTCACATGTGACGTAGGTGCATAACTCGAGTGTACTTCTGAATATGACTTGCATTAACTGATCGTAACGTTAGAACTAATCTATTCGATGGTGACGTTTGAGATAAAAACATCAGAAAAATGATTGAGTTGGGTAAACCCATTTGACTATGTTCGTGAGCAATAGTTCGCTGCCCATCCGTGACAAATGTTTGTGTGATGAGCAGAAACTTTTCTCTATGTTTGGGTATAAACATAATTATAATGTTTGGGTATAAATAAGTATATATGTACACGTACTTATAATTATGTATTATATCAACTCTTCACTATTTTCTAACTATTCTGACTACCACACCGCAACAACGCGAACATTACTAATTACATTTCACCGCAATGTCACATTACGATAAACGTGACGATGTTTAAGATGTAGTGCGGCTCCCTAAAGCGCTTTTTCACTTTCGATGGATAATAATTGCTTATTAAATAAATTGAAAAGTAACAAGAAAACACCCGCTGAGTTCTTTCCATCGACTCGTAGATGACGTTAATATTTAGTAACAGAAAACCCGTCACACGTCGAACAGAGGGCCGCGACGTCTCCAGGAAGTGGCGCACAGGAAGCCAAGGGAAACATTCAACACAAATGGCGCAAGGGATAGACTGAAGCTAATTTTAATTTTAGTAGGTTTTTAACTGTATTATTATTCCATTATCATGCCATGTTCTTTATGGGGCAGGTAGAAAGCACCTAGTGCCAAATATCACAGCCCTTACTGACCTATTGTCTTTATTCCTGTGTTGGGCCATTTTTATAATATTTACAAAAATTTTACGTTTTACGTTTTGAGTGCACCGTTGGTTGTATTGGTTGCAAATGCGACAGCCGATCGAGAGGTCCTGAGTTCAAATTACGGGTCGGTCGCTATTTGATTTTTCTAATTTAGATTTTCTAGTAGATGCTGATCTAAAGTATTGAAATGCGCCTGGTGTATCATAGGCTCATCATGGCCCATTCCATGATGGGACGTAAACGTAATTGGTGAAAGGTGTGAGTGTCCTACATTTCTCTACATACCTCTTCAGAAATTACAGGCGTGATGATAGGTTGCCTACTTTTTCGCGGCTGCAAACCGCTTTAATGTATTTTTTCCTGCAATAGGTCAGACAGCATACAAACAGATTTTTCGTGACTCCGACGTTTAAAACACCTTTTTTATAAACTATTGTCTTTCCTAATACAAATACATTTGTTGTTCATTATTATTTATAATTATTTAAAGTGATGTAATATGAGACTTCGCCGGTTCAATGCTACAATGTAAGTCTCTGCCCATTCATAGCTTATATATGGAACTGTGACGTATTACGTACGCCGCCATTTTGAGATTAACCGCCGACTGTGTGCGGTGCGACTTAATTTATTGCCGCTGAAAATGTTTGAATTCTTAATGTTCAACTTTACTAGGAACACGCTGTTTTGCTATTTTACACGGCCAATAAAACTTATGGACTGACTTCGATGCTTCTTCACTCCCTTCAACAGCTGGTTCAAGAAAAACTATGTTTTATTTTGGTTACAGACTTATTTTTCTCCCGCTATTTTTACAGTATAAGGGCATAGGGAAGTGGCGGACGGTTTATTTCATGGTTGGTGAGGGATGTCGCTCAAATACATTTGTCTCGTTTTTTGCAAATATTTAGTAAATGGCTATGATATATTTTACCGCTTTAAGGATTTTCTATTTTACCACTCTCACACTTCGAAACTAGTACTGATCTGGTGTGGTGATTCTTCATTGTTACTTTGTCATACTCGTAAATAATAATCTGTAACAGTGATAAAAGTCAAAAAAAAGTGATAAAAGTGTTTGAAATAACAAGTTTTGCCCTCGAACTTATCGTTGAACTTGAAAGTTTTGAATCATATTTACGATCAGACAGTTAAACATTCAGAGGTCACATATAGGTAATCTAACACATTGTCATGATAACGTTTATTACTAAAAGTTTATGAATTATATATTTATGTATATACTTAATTATAACAGAACGTAACATCACACCTGCAATCCTAGAAATCAGTTGCAGTTTCCACGGTGCGCCGGACAGTATATGTTCGTATAGGCGTAATTATTGGCTAGTTTATATTGGCCCCTTATTGAATACCAGAGTCTTAATACTTAAAACAACAAAGGGGTGCATGAAAGGAGCCTCTCGGAGCGGCAACTATGTCTGATTAAGTACGAACAAATACTGCCCGCACCCTGGACATTGCGATTAATTTTACCACGATGATCAGCCATCAGCTCACAATCAGCTATCAACTCGACCGAGAAAACAACAAAAACTAATCTAGTGAAAAGTGAACATCAAAAACGGCGTCATAATAAACTCGATTGATATGGACATATTTCCCAAAAGACTGGTCCTATGGGAACTCCAGTGCGAAATTAGTTATCAAATTATGATACAATCTCCATGGGAATCCTGGGTGTTTTCTATCAGACGATAATAAGGATGACCGGAGACCGTTGAAGTTGGGAGCGAAGTTTGTAGTTTAACATCATCTTCTATACCCTCTCTCTTTTTTATAATAAATGTAAATCTATAATTATTCATCTAATCGTATCAAAATTACTAGGATGTAATTATTAAAAGTTATTGTGTTAGGGTGATTTTTTGTTCCAGAATGTAGATATTACCACGTGTAATGACTGTTACAGCATTTGGAATTAAATTAAAAAAAAACAATGCACTTATTAAGTAAAGAGTATTTTGGTATATATGAAATCGCGTATAAACGAAATGTAAGTTAGAATAAATACATCAACATATCAACTTATAAAAAAATGTACCTAACATCACACCGATGAACTCCGATGAAGTAAGCAGGGGAGTGTAGTACACTCCCACGTTTCATTAGTCACTTCTACGTTCCAACATGGAATAGGTGGGGAGCCTATGGTCAAACACCGGGCACAAATTCAGATTCGAAGCCAATACTTGAAATTTCAAGTAGAAAATCTAAGTTAGAAAATCTAAAATTAGAAAGGGAATCGAACCCCACACTTCTCGATCAGCACTCGCGCTTGCAACCACTCGAACAACGGAACAACCAGTCCGTAAAACTATATTTTGTATATCACAATTTGTATACCATTTTCCTTCTCCTTTTGTGGGAAATTCCAATTTTTCATTGAATTTGCTTCATCCAAATAACTTTCAAATTTTGAAGTATCCAATTAAATGTCCATCAGAAACAATTAACTCCAATTAACATCGACGTTTCTTTGATTAGTTTCTTAGCCAGAAGCCGTACTTCCCCATTTTTATATAATTACCGAGAAGCCTTAGTGACTTTTCTAATTACTACCCGAATCGATATTGGTGTCAGATAACCTGTCTTCCGGTGAATAAAACAAGGCAGCGTGAAATGAAGTTTGACGGTTTCGAGACCCAATTTTGTTGAGTGAATGCTTTTACACTCTCTTTACATTTGGTACTAAAATTAGGAATTGAAATATGCTTACACATGTAGAATTCCAATATTATATATGATATAAATGAAATGGTTTAATTCTTTAAAATTTATTAAACGCATGTCTCAAATTCTTCAAATATTCATAATGTTTATTCATTTTAATTATTATAGGTTAATCGTGATGACTGAAGGCTTAATGCATCTGAAAATAATATGAATACGAATTTCAATTCTAACTGGACTAGGATAGAAATATTTAGGTTTCAACCAAGTCTTCTACATATATTAAAGAAAAATTCATCCATAATGTATTAAGGTCCTAAGCAACGTACGTTTCACTTGCGCATTAGAGAACATTAACGAACTGTATGGTAAATATGCTTCTTTACGACGTCTTCCATACATAAGGTGTACCGTGGTATGAATAACAACGTAACGTAACTTCACGCCGGTAATCCCCGAAGAGGTAGGCAGAGGAATGCAGAACATTCCCACGTTTCACCGGTTACGTTTACGTTCCACGACGGAATAGGTGGTGAGCCTATTACCGTGCATCGGGCACATATCCAGACTCCGAACCACTACAAGAAAATCTAAATTAGAAGATTTTGTAGTGTTCGACCCGGGAATCGAACCCGGGACCTCCCGATCGGAAGTCGCACTTGCAACGAACACGACCAACGAGGCAGTTAGTCATGTCAAAAAAGTCATGATCTAAAAATACCTTGATGATACATACATAATAATCGAATACATAATCGAATACTCACATAATCTAAAAATAGTATAATACCACCATAATCTAAAAATACTTTCATAATTTGAAAATACTGTCATAAACCTTAATATTCTGCAATTCGATTTTTGCAAACGTTAAAATACGCACTTGATCAAAAGTAGATTACTTTTAATATACATTCTTTAAAGGCGTTATGAAATCTCTGCATGTAATCAAAAACATAAAATGCCATTCTATTGACGTCTGGCCTCTCATAAATCAAGTTGCTCAGTTACGATCCATTTATATGCATTTCATGTAAATTGAAAATATCAATATACGAGTAGATACGTTATTTAGAGTTACGAGTTAATTTTTATCACGCATATGGAAGAATTTTCGATGTCTTACATTTTGACGTTGCAGTAAAAAATAATTACAATTATGCATAACACCGAAATGTTTTTAAGGAAAAAAAGAATAAAATAGGATATGTTTTATATTCGATTAATTAACTTCTTGTTTAATGGCATGCACCGCTACGTAAAGGGCATACGCGCGTTGATGTCTTTTGGACGAACTATAAAATACACGCGGGCATGTGGGCAGCGATATGAGAAAATTATATATACCGTACATTATTGATAAGTTATTCACAAATAAAAGTCATTGTTTATCAATGTTTACTAGGCTATTTTTATACCACAGGATATTGTTGGTCGTACTAATAAACTATTAAATCCAGTACTTATAACGTTACGGAATAACAAAAACAATAAAACATACATATACAAAAAAAAACCTTTAGCGCTGACCAATGAATATCAATTAATTGCGTCCAGCAAAAACGGCTGGCTATTTTATTGGTTCTACGATGATCCAGTGCGATACTTTAGTTTAAGATATCGTGTCACACTCGCGACTGGTTTATAACTCTTATTGTGCTTCTGACTGATTTAATAAATGATAAGTACAGGTAGGTTGTATATTTTAACGAGCCGCTGTAGCATTTACTCTTAAAAGTTTTATTAATTGATTGAATTCGAAACGGCAATATTGTTCTACGTCTACCACTATTACCTATAATTTGTTTATATGGACCTCTCCAATTATCAACTTCCCATGTGAAGATCCATAGAGCGCGTCGATATGAAACAATGTGGTCGTAATTGCAAAAATTGTTTCGAAATGTTGGTGAGAGTGTACAATGAACGATGAAAACTCGTGCACGCCCTGGCCTTGACCCGGCCACTGGGAGCCACGACCGCAGCATACATAGCCACACGAAGCACATTAATTATTTATAAACTCCAAATTAATACTAAAAAGTCTCCGATCGAACAAACCGCCGGAATAAATGAATAAACATTGAAACAAATTGGCCCCACTGATCGGACCCCGCTAGCTAT